>JALIZH010019516.1:80000-83509 GCA_030522465.1 Rhipicephalus appendiculatus | reverse complement strand
GCATACGCTACCTCGAAGGGCATCCGCACTTAAACTAGTCTGTCAGCGTGTATACCTAGGGATAGTACCCACCGCAACATAAATCCACTTAGGAGATCTTTATATCACTTAAGCTAACATCAGCATACACAGTTTGAAGCATGCATCTCTTGAATGTGGTGATAGAGAAATCAGAAGTTACAGCAGAAGACACTTCGGATAGATCCCAGCATGTGATAAACACCGCGGCAGCACGTTTCCTATTCGCTGGTTAACATATCTACGTAGTGCTTGGGCAGTGATTTTTGTTGTTTCCTTTCAGCCGACGTCAGCAAGCTTTTATGGAGCACACGTTCGACAACATCCGGGTGCAGCCTCTGCTGTCCATGGCCGCCATCTGGGTCCTGGTGTTCACGCTCACCCACGTCGGATTCATGCGGCTCAAGAATGTGCGTCACGCCTTTTTAATGCGATTGATGAGCAACACTTGTAGGCTAATAAACTACGCTTAATAAGGACAGACGGCTGGCCTAGTTGGTCCTGTGTAGCTGGTGTTCGGGAATTGATGCAACAAAAAGACACACGAATGAACTCTTTCAGCCCTGCACTTTATTATTGCCGTGAGAAAATTTCTCTGGGTGTTTTTCTAATGGTGAGGACCTCAGATGACCACAAACAGGAAATTTAGCCAGTGGTGCAATTACTGTTGGATTTAAGTACATGGCGTGAAATTGGGTCATCGGGGCTCAGGGGCTGTGAAATGAAAAAAAAAAGGCTTTTTTACGCCTGCTATTCACTCGAGTTCACAAAATCTGAACCAGCGACTCATTCGGCAGTGCGGAAGTCCTTGAAACCACTTCGGGACTTCATCCCGAAAACGGCGCTTACCCTCTTCAGCTTGCCCGCCACGGCGTCACCCGTGACTTCGGTCAGGCATCTGAATATTTCTGGCTTCCAGCTCCGCAAAAATGCTACAATGGTAGTGTCAATCGCAGTAGGGACCATCGCAGAAATACTGCCCAAAAAATTTAATCTTGGTTTTGTTTCCGATTTTCTATGGGAAATATTGTGTGATGGTGTCAGTTGACACCGCCAGGGCCGAAAGAGTTAAAAAGACAGAACGATGAATGTTCTCGGGTTTTCCCAGCTTTGTGTGTGCGTTAACGCGATAGCGTTAACGAGCTCGTGTCGCAGAAATTCCGGTGTCGGCGACGGCGTCTATGGTTGAGCGAAAATTAAAGGTAGCTGCAAATAAAGAAATAATACGAAAAAATCTTTCGGTTTCGGTGGAACCGGCAATTTGAACTTGCGACCCCTCGCTCCGTGGAACGATGCACTTAGCCGTTCGGCCACTACGTATAATACATCATCCAGCATACTAAGGGCGAGCTGTTTGTTTACGCTATTTGTGGTTCGTGATATGCACATCTCGAAGATTCTTCACAGGCTTGACTATGACCCGCGATATGGCTCAAAGCGCCCACGGGCGCTCTTTCACATGGCATCGACCCACCGTGTGGCCGTGTTTCATCGCGCCGCATGCATGGATATTGAAGCCAGAGGACGTCTGCACTTAGGGCTTCCTTTCGGCACGCTTCTCGGTCCACCGAGCAGCGAAGTGAGGCTGGCGATTTGGAAGGCGATACGAACACGGTCCGATTATGCTATCGCGTTGTACTCTTGGAAGAGACGCTGAAAAGTTCTCAATTTTTGCAACAAATTTCCCACATCAGTTAATTGCATATGTCTCCCAAGGTCTCACCAGCTCATATTTGATTCTAAGCCTAACCTATGAGCGTCTATTGTGTTTAGGAGGAAAGAATGTGACAGTAACGTGCTCTGCTTATGTGGAATGGAAACCGATTTCTTTAAGTTGGCGCGAAAAGTTCCGCGCTTGGACGAGCGGCAAAAGACAGGCTTCTCAGAAACCATATAAAACTAAACGTTGTACTTGAAAGCATGACAGAATAGCGCGCCTTTGGTATTAGGGGCGCGTGAACATACCAAGTACCGAACGAACAAGCGAATGCCGGAAATAAACGCATCAAAATTATGCGCCCACTTTAATATTACAAGATCCTATCGCCGTGTGGTATCATTCTGTGCTTACTCGTGTCCGTGTGTCGTTTCGCATTACTTAAAAGTTGTTCATCTGATTCCCCAACGAAGCCACATCGCAAACCTTGTCGGCTATAATGTACCGAAGATGCTAAACGCCCACACGCAGCACACAAAATCTGGCAAAACAGAAAAGGTCAATAATATTCGCGATGTTTATGCGCATATCTTTAGCGGACGCAGCGGCGACTTTTATGTGGGTCAGCGCCATAAAATCGAACAAAGTTGCAAAATGTTGTTTTGTAGGTACGTGCTTTATGGGCATGCACTTGCCCTCACACTTTTAGAATTTAATCCAGTCACATGGCGCAGACTCACAGAAAAAAAAATTGTCGCTCTCGCACGCTAATTAGATTTGGGCGACTGTATATTCTTCAGAACACGACTAAAAGAACAAGACAATTGGACACGGCGCAGCCGTGTATTTCCGCGCCAAAGTTTTTGTGAGTACGAATATGTGCCAATAAATTCACCATTGAATTCATGCATTACTTCTGCACATAGCCCCAACACAACCTTTAATCGGATACTTCAGCTGCTCATAGCCGCAAATAGTCTTCGCAGTGCAGAGCAAAGAAGTCTAAAATCTTGCGATCTCGAACATCCATCGAGAATAAGATTCCAGCATGTATAAACCGTTTGCAAAGGGAGGAGCAACGTAGCCTCGAAACAACTTGTCGCGCCGCCGTCTTCCTCACGCTGGCACACTGGCATGCGGAATTGTTAATTAATTTGTTGCTGTTTCGTGGACTGTTTTGTTTCTACAGAAGCATGAACAAAAGGGCATTCGGCCTGACGGAGTTTCGCTATAGCGAAGTGACGTAAGGGACATAAGAACACAATGTCTGTATGTCAGTGTATGCCAGCGGCAGCTTTGCGCAGAAGTGTTAACAGTGAGAATTAGTTCTAGCGTGTGCGCTGTGTGTTTTTCTTACACCTGCCGCGGTGGTCGTGTGGTTATGGTACTTGACTGCTCACCCGATGGTTGCGAGATCGAAAACCGGCAGCGGCGGCCGCATTTTGACGGAGGCAAAATTCTAGGGGCCCGCGTGCTTAGATTTAATGTTGCGGTTTTACGTCCAAAACGGCAACATTTATTAAATTGGAATATATTGGACGTAAAACCGCAAATGTTGCGGTTTTACGTCCAAAACATGATTGAGGGACGCCGTGGTGGAAAGCTTCGGAAAATTTGACCATCTGAAGTTTTTTAAACGGCCACTAAACCACCCAGAGGTCGAAATTCAGTTGTGGTGGGGAAGTTGTGCAAAAGTGTACAACGGACACAGAGCCGTGAGAATTTTTCGAAACGGTGCCGTAATAGCGGAGTTAGACGCGTTTGACCATCGAAACGCGGCGATCGCTCTTTCCATCGCTACCCTCCGTTGGTATCCTCTCCCAAAGCCGGTTTG
>JALIZH010019516.1:0-75000 GCA_030522465.1 Rhipicephalus appendiculatus | reverse complement strand
AACAGGCATATTCTTTATTAAACAAATTGTGTACTTCGTGAGATTATTTTTTTTTTCATTTGCAAGCAGGATATTCCTGTGCGTTTTGCTGTTCCGAATTTGTGCAGAGCAGAGATTGAGCAATGGCGCGTCTGTGGTGGTAGTTCAGATGGTGGATGCATATGAACCGTGGGCGTCCCAACGTCGTTCAGTGAACGTGACTTCTTGCGCACTGTCGTTTCTTTTCTTTCTTTTTTGTGCGCGTACCGTGAAGATCACGACCCAGAACCTTGCGAAGTAACATAGTAAATACCTCGCGTTTAAATTTTCATGCGATTTGGTGCTGCCAATGAAAAAGAGCCCATACAAACGAGAATATATGCAAAGCTGGACCTTTCTTTGTAATTAACGTGGACGTTTGGGCGAGGTCGTATTGCATTGCACGAGAATTTACAAATTCGTTTCTATCCGTGCAGCTGATTGTCCCGGACATCATCATCGAGGCGCTGTCGCTGCCGCACCCCTACGTGTTGCGGCACCGCCTTGTGGCGCACTTCATCATCTGCAGCGTCATGTTCATCATAAGCATCATCGGCTGCAGCAGCGTGAGTGAAACATACAGTGATGCGCCGCAAAAGATGGTCATCTATCCGCAGAGTTCCTGCGGAGTTTCACTTTGAGGAGTATGCAACGTCTATTGCCAGATCGCAGCTGCTATAAACGATAAAACCTGGTCCACTTTTTAGTTTCCTTAAAATTAACCACCTGAACCCTTTCCTCGATATCCGGTGCTGCCGCCTCAAGTGATAACTTCGTTTAACAACGTTTCTTTTGTTTCTTTTGTTCATCGATCGTGTATATAGACCTGCAATTTTGTATCTTTTCGGCGAAAAGCCATCGTAGTCCGAGGAGCTGCGAGTCAAGTGATACGAACGACCATCATAGTCTCCGGCGTGCCCCTATCACATACCTGTCAGCGCCCTTTACTCGCTATCGGCTGTGGCGTAACTAAAGGTGCAACTTGAAAGAAAAGGCGAAAATTTAGACAACACGAAAATGAAACAATAGGACGCGTGCCACCAGACCCGTAGCCAGGAATTTTTTTCGGGGAAAGGGGGGGGGCCTTGACAGTTTGAAAATAAAACACCTATTTTCCTTATTGTCGGTAAAACACCCTCCTCCATCACAATTTCGAAGGGGAGGGGTAACTAGGGCATTCCTCCTGGCTACGGGTCTGAGTGCCACTACCAAATGAAGAAGTACCAACTAGCCCAACTGTGACCAACAGGACCCTCAAGAAGTACTTCTCAGATAAACGCGCAGCATCTGTGCTGACCGCACCAACAGCCGATAATTGGGCTCAACATTACGTATGATGTAAACGCGAGGTCCTGCTTAGGGAGAAAGATCTTTTCTTTAATCAGACGCACTCTTGGGAATTCGGCAAAAGTTCTCCGCCCACGTAACCACACTATACTTACGCCCTGTTCATCCAGCCCTTGAAAACTTAGTTGACTGGGGTTAAGGTGACCCCAAGCCTGAACAATCACACCGACAAACATTAAATTGCTTCAGAAAGTACCGCTGAGAGAGTTTAGTTCACCAATTTTCACAGACAGCGTGTTGCAACTCATACTGAGCGCGACTGTACCTTTCTGCTTGAACGAGGCCCCTAGCCAAGGGGGAGGGGGGGGTGCCTTCGACACCCCCCCCTAGATTCGGATGGAGGGGGGGTGTTTTACCTAGAATAATGAAAATACGGGGTTTTTCAAGGCTTTCAACAGGTGCCCCCCCCCCCCTTCCCCCCCAAAAAAAATTCTCGCTACGGGCCTAGCTTGAACATTTGCTCTTATGACCACTTTTGTGCTTGACATCTGCGTTCAGCTGCTATGGCCTCTTGAAGGTATTTTCAGTGCTACCCTTCTATATTACTCGCTACTGTACTTACGGTGAGATCGATCGTTTAACAAATGGGCAAAAACGGCGATAAGAGACAGTAATGTCAGCTAACGCTTTCTTGCGGACTAGTGGATTCGTACTTAATAAACTATTTCGCTAAGCACAAAATGAAGTGGAAAGAGGCCGCGCATGCAGCCTTTCTATAAATTCTGTCATTCCCTCGTTCACATATTCTTCCGCGCATATGAATAAAGTCTTCACTTGCGTCTTGACGCTCAGGGAGGCGCCAGCGTTGTGTCCGTGTTGGCCCACAGCCAGGACCAGTCCTTCCGCCTCTTGATGGTCGCGCTCGAGGCGGTGGTCATCCTTCAGTTCTACGGTGAGTCACCAAAGGGGTTCTTGCAGCCCCTTCCCATAGTCTGGGAGTGGGGAGGGGGGGGGGGGGGGCAACTCTGTTCCACACAATTACTCAGCCATCGACAAGTACTGCAGATTGGGCAAGTTGGTGCATTATCATATCGTACTGGTATAGCGCAGCTCAGTTTGAGCATGAGGAAAAGAGTGAACAGCGTAGAAGGAAACACAGACAACAGGATGAGCGCTAAACTTCCAACTTTTGTTTATTGCATGACCCTACAGCACATTATATGGCTCACCTCACCCATGTGACACCGCAAACCTGACCAAAAAACTAAGCATGTGGCGCAGCACACGTGACCAGAAAACTCATTTTTCGCAGACATCCAGTTAACAAATCTACGTCTGCACTTCACCGCACGCGCTCAAGAAAATCGATCTCTTTTCCGGATAAGGCTATAGATGGCGTACTTAGTCAGAGTTTAACACATTTCGCAATTGAATTCGCCTCAATGATTTCACGTGTCAGCTGATTACGACTGCGGCCCAACACGACGCAACGGTCAAACAATGGAGTGCATGCACACGTCTTACAATGCATGGCCAGGAAACTACCTGAAGAAACCTTGTTTTTTACATTGTAACAATGCTCGCGCAAACGGTCATTAATGCACCTGCCCGTCTGTCCTATGTAAACCGCGTCGCACGACAGAGGGAACATGTATACGACAGCTAGGGAACATTCAACAAACCTAGTCACATGCCTCTTTCCACAGGCGGGTTGCGACTCCTTCTTAGGATTCGTCAGCTTGCATAATCGACTTAGTTTCTCTGGAGTAGAGAACACTGCGCGGACGTTTTCTCTCAGGGCTATCTTTTTCAAATGGTGTGATACCTTATGCACATACGGTATGACACTGGTTTTTCTAGCATCGGGCACACCATTCTTCTGCAGTCGTCCCCGCTTACGTGAACCATGCAACAAGCACTCAGCCACTGACACCTGCAGCAATACTGGATAGCCTGCCAGGGATAATCTCTTGCTTTGTCCTGCGAAACTAGCGGCTATAGTGTGAGGGCATGACTTTAACAAGGCATTCCTAAAGCACAGCCTGGCAATCCCTCCTTTAATTAGCTTTGAATGCGCTGAATTGTACTGCAGGAGAGGCTTTTCTGACCGCGGTTCATAGCACCAGCAAGTGTGTCCTACTGAACAAAACAGACGAAGGTCAAGAAACCGGATAGTACCTTCCTGCGGTATTTCATACGTAACGTCCAGGGGAAACAGACACTCCTTAATGATTGGCAGAATTTCTGCAACATGACGTTCAACGTCACTTGAAGCACACTCAATAAAGAACAAGAAATCGTCTACATAACGAAAAACTTTGCGCACCTTCGTCTGAGCGAGCTTATCGGACAGAATGACATCGCGTCGGGATAAAAATAGATCGCTGAGTATGGGTGCGATGCACGATCCTATACACACCCCGGTTTTCTGTAGATAAACGGCATCGTCCCATTTAATAAAATTGACACGAGATAAAAGTTTAAAAGCTCCAAAAAAATGGCTACTAGATATCAAAGCATCATTCTGAAACTTGACAGCAATACGTTACGCGGTATTTCATACGTTACGTATGAAATACCGCAGGAAGGTACTATCCGGTTTCTTGACCTTCGTCTGTTTTGTTCAGTAACACACTTGCTGGTGCTATGAACCGCGGTCAGAAAAGCCTCTCCTGCAGTACAATTCAGCGCATTCAAAGCTAATTAAACGAGGGATTGCCAGGCTGTGCTTTAGGAATGCCTTGTTAAAGTCATGCCCTCACACTATAGCCGCTAGTTTCGCAGGACAAAGCAAGAGATTATCCCTGGCAGGCTATCCAGTATTGCTGCAGGTGTCAGTGGCTGAGTGCTTGTTGCATGGTTCACGTAAGCGGGCACGACTGCAGAAGAATGGTGTGCCCGATGCTAGAAAAACCAGTGTCATACCGTATGTGCATAAGGTATCACACCATTTGAAAAAGATAGCCCTGAGAGAAAACGTCCGCGCAGTGTTCTCTACTCCAGAGAAACTAAGTCGATTATGCAAGCTGACGAATCCTAAGAAGGAGTCGCAACCCGCCTGTGGAAAGAGGCATGTGACTAGGTTTGTTGAATGTTCCCTAGCTGTCGTATACATGTTCCCTCTGTCGTGCGACGCGGTTTACATAGGACAGACGGGCAGGTGCATTAATGACCGTTTGCGCGAGCATTGTTACAATGTAAAAAACAAGGTTTCTTCAGGTAGTTTCCTGGCCATGCATTGTAAGACGTGTGCATGCACTCCATTGTTTGACCGTTGCGTCGTGTTGGGCCGCAGTCGTAATCAGCTGACACGTGAAATCATTGAGGCGAATTCAATTGCGAAATGTGTTAAACTCTGACTAAGTACGCCATCTATAGCCTTATCCGGAAAAGAGATCGATTTTCTTGAGCGCGTGCGGTGAAGTGCAGACGTAGATTTGTTAACTGGATGTCTGCGAAAAATGAGTTTTCTGGTCACGTGTGCTGCGCCACATGCTTAGTTTTTTGGTCAGGTTTGCGGTGTCACATGGGTGAGGTGAGCCATATAATGTGCTGTAGGGTCATGCAATAAACAAAAGTTGGAAGTTCAGCGCTCATCCTGTTGTCTGTGTTTCCTTCTACGCTGTTCACTCTTTTCCTCATGCTCAAACTGAGCTGCGCTATACCAGTACAATATGATACTCAGCCATGCCTGTCTTGTCATTGTTTTAAGTTCAGGGTTACGGCCATGCAGGTATTAAAGGGGTACTGACAAAATTTCGCGGCCGAGATAGCCTGCTGGATCGATTCCCGTGTACATGCGTGTACCATCTGCAAAATATCGACAGCGAATAAAGCTTGGAAGGTATTTTATATGAATTTTGAAGTTCGCGTGCGCGATCCAGCATTCTAGGCCGCACCTGGCGGCATTGACACCCTCGGAGGTGACCCGAGGTGACCCCCCTACTTCCCGGTACAACTGGTTATGATGACGTCGTAGCCGCCATTTCTGTTTTGGCGCTCTCGCCACTGCGCTGTTGGTGACTGCTCGGCGGTTACTCGGCGGCTGCTCGCGAGTGTGTGGCCGCGGCCAAGAGGAGGCGCTGCCGCGGCGCACGCGTTGAGTTGAAAGTTTTGTGTTTGGCGACACTACAGCTTTCCCGTTTCCTGCTCCCAAGGACTTCTTGATTTCCCTGTGCTGCCTGGGCTGCAGTGACAGGCCACAATGCCGAAATCCTTCTGCGCCGTTTCCTTCTGCACGTCGAAGTCGGGATCAGGCGTATCGCTGCATACGTTTCCCCGCGACGAACCTCGGTGGCAGAAGTGGATCGAGTTCGTGTGCGCTTGTGGACGTCAGGAGTATCAGGACTGGTCCCCCGTGCAGAACAGTTGCGTTTGCGGCCTCCATTTCGAGGCGCATTGCTTTATCACACAGGCGCCGGACTTGGCGTACATGGGTCTTCCGACTCCACCCTGTGCATCGCTCACGTCTGGTGCTCTGGTGTTACCTAGCTTTCTTCGGCACCAACAACTTGAAGGGCATCACAATGTTATCAAGTGATTCAATGGGATATTGAACGTAGAAAAAGCGGACGTACTTTGGCTAAATGGATTGCCCTGCAGAACATTTGTGCACGAATGTGTCGGGTCTTACCATAGTACATTGCCGACGCGAGGTTCATCGTGGTCGTCGTCGCTGGTATCGTTGCCGCTTCCCGACGAAGCACTCCTCGCCAGCGGGTCAAACCTGAAGTGATTCGCCCCGTCGTAAATTCCTTCCATCCCCGTCGCAAGAAAATTGTCGCCATCAGACGACGATGAGCCCGACGACGACAGCGAGGACGATAACGGCGACGACATCACGCAGCATGGGTGACAAGCGAATGCAAGCAGACGATGCAGACCGCGCGGAAGTGCGTCACTGTTCTGTGTGCTCCGTGACCGAGCGTTTCACTCGCTAGGTGGTGATAGTTGCACCCGGCGGCTGGTCGTTTTTGGAGCTCTGTCAAACCGAAACTGAGGCTGTGTCGGTAATGAGGAGCTTGTAATTATCTGTCGCGCGCTGCAGCAAACGATGTGCCGTGTTATGACTAACAGGCCCCCAGCAACACATTGCAGCAAAAAAAAAAAAACGCGGGGCGAAAATTTTTGTGTCAGGACTCCTTTAACGCCATAGCGTTAAAGAGCTCGTTTCGCAGAAATTCCGCCGTCGGCGTTGGCGTCGCTGGTTGTGAGCGAAAAATCATCTTGTCCGTGACCGAAAAATCGAGAAAGATGCAAATAAAATAAATAATAAAAATTTTCTGACCCCAGTGAAGTTCCAACCGAGTCCGTATGCGTGGCCAGGTGTTCTACCACAGAGCCACGATATTTGATGAAACTGCTTTCGAAAAAAAAACAGAATATGAATATAATGTAGTGGAAGGAGTCTCCTTAACGCATCACATATTGTATCGCCGAAGCGTAGAATCGCGCCAGGCTTAAAAACATGTGAATTGAGCAACGAGTTGGCGTTTTAAAGGCATACCCAATACAAAGCGCTCAGACATATTAAATCATCATCAGCAGCAGAACCATCAACAAAGTGTACAGCTGCGTAGACTCGTGTGTTGCTCTACGGACACGTAGTGCGGCCTTCGCTGATTCTCAAAAGGTATAATTATGGCGTAGTGGACACTTAACAACTGTGCTTGCAGTAGGCATTCAATGATACTTTGAAACGGCCAATGTGGCGCTCACAGTCGTTCGTTTTCTTATGGTACGGACAGTACGGTTGAGGAAGGCACAGAGAACCGAAGCAGGCTAGCAGTTCAGGAGGCGATGCGCACGAGGCCCGGTTACGCTATCGCGATCTGCTCTTGAAGGCGAAGCTCAAGCGTCTTCCAATTTTTTTAATGATAATGGCGGCCAAGAATAGCCCATGGTGCTGCATTCCTAGAGCTGTCTGACTTCCAGCCGGAAAAAGGCAGGTGGTTGTGAGTAGAGTGTCACCGTTTTATTTTTATTGGTGCAATCATTGCGACGCTTGGTTTCTTTTGGGATGCTGAGACGCCAGTACGCGGGGCGAACTTTGAGCTCAGACAGGGTATAGTTCATCAAGCCCGGGGGATGGTTCAGGGCTCCTATAAATTATTGCAGCAAGATGGCAAGTTGGGCCAGTTGGTTTACTTTCATGTTTGAAAATTTGGTTGAAGCGCACCGAAAAAACACAGACTAGAAGAAGCAGACAGGACAGCGCAGACAGGACAGCGAGTGGCGAAAGCGCTGTCCTGTCTGCTTCTTCTAGTGTGCGTTTTTTCGGTGCACTTCAACCAAATTTCCTTTAAATTAGCCTTGCTATGTGATAGCAGCCAACTTTTTGTTAAATACTTTATACTGAGTTCAACAATTGCGCGAGCATTGGATCGAAAGTGAGAAACTTAGTGATGGTTTTATAATCGGATCCACTATTGTATCAAAGGTGTCCTGCGCTTTCGAGGAGCAGAAGTCTGAAAGTCATGACATGTTTGTGGAATGTTAACTTGACCGAAATGCTTACTTTCTGCGCGTTACAGTCGTTACCTCACAAATTCGTCAGCTCTTATTCATGATGTGGAAGGAAATGCTATGCAATTGAATTGAAATATTTGAAGCCTTGGCGAGTCGCGACTTTTGTTAGGAAAATACTGAGCAAGTGGAATGTGTACGACGAACTCGTACAGAAGGTTTACAGATGTTCCATATAACCTGACCCCTTGAGGCCTCCACGGCTTGAAACATTCGCTACGTATGCTGACCTTGCCGGTTGTTGCAGGTTTTCTTCATTAGAGACTGCTTATTTTCGCAGGTGCGCGAAGACTGGCCATCGACGAGAACATGATGACTGGTCGAGAGCCCGGCATTTTTGTCAAGATCTGTTGGACGTTCCTCATACCATTCGTCATCGGCGTAAGTCCATATCCGTTAGATTATGCGCAAGGACACTCACGTGCAGTAAAACAGAACACCTTGCCTCAACATAGCAACCGCAGTGTTCGAATCCAGAGCCGCATCTCAAATTCGATGGGTCGGAACTGTCTTCGGGGTAACGCTTGTTCTCGCGGTCTCTGTCCCAATCTATCCTTCGTCAAAGCTTAATTAGCAGCTGAGCTGTGGAGCAGCAAAGCTCGTGGACGCGACTTCGATGCCCGTTATAGGCGAAATGCAAGAACGCGCGTGTGATTAAATTTAGGCGCACGTTAAAGAAACCCCATGCAGTCAAAATCAATAAGTGCTCCATCACTACGGCCTGCCTCGGAGTCGCATCGTCTTTTTTGGCTTGCGAAATTCCTTAACTGAAACTTTTGTTCATCGTACTCTGTTGTAAAATTCACAAACAATGGAACGCCGCGCATCTGCGCAGCCGACGGGTGTGAAGGTATGGAGGAAAAGAAATTGGCCGCGTATCTGCGTGCTTCGCTGCAAATGTCGTCGAAAGACGATAGTCTTCTGCCGGCCGTACTACTATGTTCTGCCTTGCCTCAGACAGCGCCTACTCTATGTTGTTGAATCGGCCGCATCTGGCTGGCATTGATAAAATAGAGGAGGCGCTGCGTGATATATGGACGCCATCTGGCAGTGGTGTCGGGAAACATGAGCTTGTGCAGAACCCAGGGCCACTGCCAGCGGCAGCACCATATCGTCGGCAGAGGGCTTTTTCGTGCGGGCATAGCTTCGCATTTCGTGCATAGCGTCGCATTTCGTGCATAGCATCGCATTTTCAGCGCAGCCTAAGAAACACTAGGGTCTTTAGAATTACGTCTCTATGTATTTTCTAGTAAAGGAACACACCACCTAATACTTACGTATTGATGTTGCGCCTCAGATATGCGTAATATTTGCTTTTTGATCGACAATGTTCACAAGTATGAATGCAGGAACCAGTTCAAGATGGCTGGGGCGTTCAGCAAGTGCTTAAACTTTGGCCGGGTGGCTGAATCGTGTGACAGACACACAGATAGAACGACAGACAGACAGACCAAAATTTTTGCGTTGAAGTATCCCAAGAAAGACTGTCGTCTTTAAAAATATGCCAGAAGATTGCATTACGTCACGTGGCCAGCCTTGGCGAGCCAACGTTCTGAAAATCTATTACCTTCAGTTTGTTTTTGTATTTGTATTTTTTTCTCGCATGCTTCAGATATTACGTGCCCTGGCAATAACTTTCGCAGAAAAAAATTTGCAGATAGGTGGACCATTACTCTAGGTCAAGACCACGTAGTCGCAAGTTATCTGACGGACTCGCTGGAAAGTTCGACTCTATGACATTAAGGCAGAGGTGCGATCTAATGTTAATGCAAGGCTTTGTGCCAATTCTAACGGGATCCTCGGCTTCCCTTCGCTTTACCTACGCTTTAAAGCTTGCATTAAGTTAAACAGTTCGTTTCCGGCAACAACGAAGGTGTAAATTCTGAAAATCTATTTCTTATTCGGCAAAACTCTCAACAAATAGTTCCGATAACTTTGAGCTGTACCCTAGAATAGTTCGAAGCGCACATCTATTTGATGACCGCATCGATCTGTTCACTTTTTTTTCTTCCTGAACAACTCGCAGGCTGTCGTGTATGGCAAGGTCGCTGGTACTTCATGGCACGGCTATCCTCTGTGGCTCCTGTTCATTATTCTCTGGTTCGGGGCGCTCGAGCTCAGCTCCATCACGGTCTTCGCACTTACGCTGTTGGAATGCACAAAGCTGGTGAGCACCATAGGGCAGTGTGTTGGGCTAGTTTGTGTAGCATAGCTTACCAATCAAGTTAGCGCGAAATGTTAAGGCATCAACAAACGTAGAAGGGACAGACCAGCGCTACTACCAACTCACTGTTCACTTCAATCGACACATATTTTGGTATACAAAGTAATTCAGGTACATCTATCGCACCACTCCCCTACGTGAAAACGAAATCAGTGGCTTCGAAGTAACTTCTGTGCGTGGTGTGCATACAAGGATCACTTCGAAGAAATTAACAAAGTAAAAAAAATGCACTTCAGCACATAGCAAATACACAGGAATTACGCAAGTAATGCTAAATGGCAATATATAGTACGTTTAGATGGGTTAGTCAATGACGCTTGTATAGATCAGAAATCTTGTCAACCCGCATTCACAAGAACGCCTTACGGTGAAAATTTGCGTAAGAGAATATTTCAGCCAATCACAATACGGGACATATCATTAGCGAAGCCGACTGAACATCGGGATAACGCACTTACGATTTAGAAGTTTTGTGAACTCGGCCCCTCGTTCGCAAGTGCTCTTTGCCGTAGGGATGGCTGCGTCCAATCATTTCATTCGTTTCCGTACAATTATCTTCGGAATACATGACAAACATGAAAAATTTTTAAAAACGTAAGTTTTCAATAGTATGCTCGCGGAAGAAATATGGAATATTGAAATTATCGTCAGCAAATCAAACGTCGACTATGGCAAATAAGCTCTGAGGAAGAGCACAAGGTGTAGGAAGGCCTATGAAACAGGGAAAACCCTGTTTTCTGCCATTCAATTTCCTTTTGGCACCACGCTGCAGAAAGCTGGATGGGCGCATCTCGATGAAAGCGCAATGCATCCGTTAAATAATTTAAGTTGGCCAAAATTATTCTGGAGTGCCCCATTACTAAAAATATTGGGTTTCACGTGTGCAATAAGCTACTGCACTATCAGTGTTCGTAAAAGGAGACCTCAGCCATTTTTTTACATTGGCCGTGACGACCAACCATTTGCAAGTAGCGCATACGAACGTTCAAGATAACGATGAGTTGGGCTAGTTGGTGTCTGTTCATGGTAACTTCTCAGCCCTTGTCTTCGATTTCTTCAACTACTTCTATTACTTCCATTGTCATTGTTTCGTAGCTCCTAGAGCAAGAAGTAACCATGAACGCTTACTAACGAAAAGGTTCGCAAATGCGGCCTCTCGTAACGGTGCATGAACAGCTATGTCGCTTCACAGCGTACGCTTCAATAACAAAATTTTTAACAACGTTTTCCCATGCCTTTCGCTCCCAAGAAACCCAGACAGAGCGTCGCTCCACTGCCCGTTCGGGTACCGTCGAGCTGGGAGAACGTCATGGCCTACCGCCAGCAGATCGCTCTCGAAATCGTCAGCTCGCGGAAGGCGCTCGAGAGGGAGGGAGTGTCCGTACCAACGTCGCCGACGGAAGTGCGAGCCACTACCGGTCAAGAGCCTCCGCAGAAACCGAAGGACACCACTCCGACCGTGCCTTCGGACTCTGAGCACATGGCGAGCGACCTCTACGTCCCCTCCGAGCGCACGAAGCCCGACGTGGAGTCGCCGAGCGACTGGCGCAACTTCTCCTTGGGCGACGATTCTGGTGGCAACAAGAAGTCCAAGAGGAAGCGAAGTACGCGTAAGCCCGTCCAGGAGACGGGAACGTTGCACGTGTCCCGGAACTTGAGCTCAGTGCGGCGATTGGCGAAACGTGATCAACAGGTTCCGCCTAAGCCGATGAAGGGGAGGCCTGGCAGCTATTATCATATCCAAGCCGAGGCCCATACTGGATGAGGCTAACCGGCCTCACGTCGTGGCCCGCCCTGCAGGCAAAGCCGTGCCAGCGGCCGCGTCACCCGACAAAGGCGATAACGACGGCGGTGACAGCTTTGAAGACCTGGACATAATCGCCGACTCGGCGGTCCTGGCTGCTTCCTCGGACGCCGACGTTAAGAAGCCCTTGGCAGGGCGACCGGCGGTCATCTTGAAGTCCGATCGCCACAACCCGCCTCCGTTATTAGGGTACCAGTACGCGGCGCCGAGACCAAAACCAGCGCACCTCGGTGGGCCATCTCGACCAACGAGAAACCTACCCGTCACCACGCGACCTCCCACGACGGCGTCTACTACCGTTGCGACAGCCGGTGCTACGACGTCGCACGCGCACGGCGAGGCCTCCGGCGCGCCTCGAGTCGAGAAGGGAGTTGCCGCCGCCGACGGAGAAGCTGCTGACCGGGATAAGGAACGTCAGGCGGCATCGGGGCCTCCGAATATAGCGAGGGGGGGCTTTGAGCAAGCGATCGGCGTCTCAAAGGTCGTCGATGTCCTCTCGTAAGATGAGCAGCTTCGCTTCCGATGGCCAAAACGTGGCAACAACGGGGCGTGCGACGACGCAGGCGTCGCCCTCCGCCACCTCCTCAAAAGCGCCTCCTTCTGAGGCAGTCGCTCCAGCCGCAGGCGACGCTCGGTAAGTCACCGCACGGTAAACGCCGGAGAATGTCCAGGCTGAGCCAGACGAGCGACAAGCAGTCGGAGGAAGAGCACGAGTCACCGCGGCTTAAGTCCACCACCGACCGCGGGTCGGACAGACGTGCCTCCGGGCCAAACGGGTCTGCTCAGCCGGCGCCGCTTGCCAGTGACGTGTCTTCCACCAAAGGGCCTTCGGGTACAGGTGCAGAGGTCGGGAAGTTCGTACACGCCGCTCCCGTGCAACCAGCGGTTCCCGGCGAGATGCGCCGTGCTGCGCCAGCGGCGTCTGAAGCCGCGAGGGCGCCCATCAAGGGCACGAAAGACGTTCAGGGACATTCTGGAAAGGAAGCGCCGACGTCTTCCGTGCCAGCACCCCGAGAGGAAGGACCGAAAGGTGTCACGAGTTCAAATGTAAGTGACACTAACGGGGAAAGTACATTCTTTCGAATGTTTTACTGCGAAAACGAACACCACTGTTCCTCAGTTGGAATGCGTATTGTTTAGATGGCCTACATACACCAACGCCAAGGCTTTTTGGCACCGCTGAGGACTAATCAGTGCCCACTGGCCACTTAATAGCGTCACTCGTTGTGAGCTTTTTACTTGGCGACGGCTGTGAGCACTGCTGAGGGTAACCGTTTTATGTTTTGTAGGTGTGCAGCAAAGCTCAAGCTCATATATATATATATGCATGGCATGAATGTCATGCGTGCCTATGGTTCCAATTATTTGTTTTGCTATGGTGTGTGTGCCTTCGGACACTTTTCGACAGTAGATCTCGTATTCACCAGTAGAGTGCCTTCTTGCAATTTCATTAGTAAGGCACTGTTAGAAAAAAAGATTCATCGTGAGAATGTTGGTAGAAGGGACAAGAATAGTGGGAAAAATAAGCTCCTTCTTCCGTGGGTGACAAAGTTGGGCTTTGGAATTTATGGTATTTTTCTTTCTATGGGAAGATAGATCTCACTGAAGTAGATGAGGCATTAGGCCGACTTAGAACATAAAATGTGCGTGCGTGCGTGCGTGCGTGCGTGCGTGCGTGTGTGCGTGTGTGTGCGTGCGTGTGTGTGTGTGTGTGTGTGTGTGTGTGTGTGTGTGTGTGCGTGTGTGTGTGTGTGTGTGTGTGTGTGTGTGTGTGTGTGTGTGTGTGTGTGTGTGTGTGTGTGTGTGTGTGTGTGTGTGTGTGTGTGTGTGTGTGTGTGTGTGTGTGTGTGTGTGTGTGTGTGTGTGTGTGCGTGCGCGCGCGCAAACACACACACACGGTTACCTGAGTGCCACCAGGCGCCCGTGTGCGTGCGCCTGATGGCACTCAGGTAACCGCCCAGTTATAACGGGGACACTAATAGCATTCACCGATCCATCGATCCAGAGAAACGCGCATGATTCCTAGTAAACGCTTTGGAACGCTTAGACTATATTGGAATATTATGCATGGGTATCAGGTTTCTCTATGCGGTCGTCCGGGTGCCACTCCGTATGACGCTGCGCGATGCAACAGAAATATGCTTTTCCTACACTGCCGCATTCGCCTCTCACTGCAGGCACACCAGTCGGATTATGGGATCACGACCGCTGCCAACCAGCCGGACACTCTCGATGTGAGCAAGCGGCCCGCTGACAAGGCCTCCCGGCTGCTTCGCAAGCTCGCCATTGGCCTCAAGCGGCGCTCGCGTCGACGGCGCCTCTCGCGCAAGAGTCTCGGCTCCAACCAGGACGTCGACGACGCGGCTGCTCTCAGGGCCACCGATACTTCGGCAGCCTCGGGCGAAAGCGGCCCACTGGATCGTGGTTCCTCGGCGTCTATCTCGCTGGCTTCGGCGCCTGGCGTGGTGACGTCGCAAACCGCCACGACCCACACGCTTCAGGCCGCCTCCAGCGCCTCTGGACCGCAGCAGGAGACGGGACAGCCGGCTGCCTCTGCTCCTCCTGCAGCAGTCGTTGCGCCGAGGTCGGCTTCACAGACGTCGGCCAAGACGACGTCGAGCGGGACGCGCCGTTCCGTGTCCTCGAAGGAGCTCGAGCGCATTACCGCCGCAGCTACCACTGCTGGCGTCGAGGCGAAGGACGCGGTGCGCGGGGAGAGCGCGGGTCACGCGGGAGCTCCGAGTCCCAAGGAACCGCGAGACACTTCTGGGAAGAGCAACGTTCAGCCGAAGCACCACCGCTCGCGACACTCGCCGTAAAAGCAGCGGCGTATAGGCAGCATGCGACCGCAATAGTGAGCAGCACGACTCGGACGGCCGCCATTGAAGGTCCACGTCGCACCAGACTCCGAGGACATCAGTCGCTGCTTCCGGCGCTGGGCGCAAGGTCTCCTTTCGGAGATCGTTCAACGGGACTCGATTTCGTGAACGCGTACAATACCAGTTCCAGATAGTTTTCGGGCAAGAAGTATGAAATGAAGACAAACTTCGGCCTAGTGTGTGACGCTAAGAGGCGTTCTAGAGTACCTCTAGGCTGTAGTACGACCAATTATCTGTTGTCCTTTTTTTATTTTTCGGCATATATTGGTATATTTACAAGCGCGTACAGTTTGTTTCGCTTTCTGCAGCACCGCTGTAATATAGTCCCATGTTTGTACAAGAATCGAAGCAGGCGGCAACGACCTGCTTAGAAAAGGACGCATCAAACGTTGTTACGGCGTAGATGCACTTACGGGTACTTAAAATTGATTGCTATTTAACATTTATCCCGCAGCACCTGAAGGCAATAGTTTGTTTGCGCGCTGATGGCCTCCAATTCGATATATACGGCACTTCAAAAAAAACCAAAGGAAAGTTTCCTTCATCTAGCTGAACCTGCTTGGGGCTCTACATTTCGAGTTTTTAAAATGTTGTTTTTAACACTGTGCAGAGCTTTTACAGCGTCTTCATAGGTTTATTATGTGTTACATTCTCATTTTCTTCGAGTATCAGCCATCACATGGCTTATCTAACACTATATGTCCCTCAATGGACCCCGACCTAGCCAGAAGGCTGAGTATTGTTTTTTCATTCAGCTTTTCATTGTCGTTCCTACTGTTCGTTCTTCAGAAGCTGCGCTGCCTTGCCCTCCTGGGGGTGATACCGCAACCACAATCGTATGTTTGCTGTTTTGTATATGCCCGGAACTCTCGTCAAATAAAACCGGCAGTGGTACGTGCGCTGACAAAGTCCGTCTAATGGAACGTAATTGTCACAGGGAGTCGCCTTTCGTTACTTGTCGAAGACGTGCAACATGCAAGAGTCCATATACACGATTTTATTTTCGATTCATGGGCGCCGCCATCTTGGACTGATAAGCGATTGTTTTGCCGCTTTTCTATGTCTTAATGTGAAATGATCATGGTCATGAAACGTTGAATGTACCGACCCAAGCGTTTTCGTGCGTGTGAAGTCACTGTAGCAGTGTTTGTTTATCGATAAGGATACAAAACTGCAACGTTATCAGTCCAAGATGGCAGTACTTTAGCGCGTCCGGAAAATGGTCTATATGTTCAATAAGAATAGTGTTAATGTTTCAAGGAGTTCTGTCGGCTGTGGCACGAATATTTGAGGAACCCGCTCATGCATTTTTTGAACAGTTTGGCAATTGAAGACACATTTCTTATGATCCCCGGTCATGAGTGAAATCGTGAGCAATGCCTGCCTAGTTTCTCGCACTAAATATCTTCCCAGCTAATTAACGAGGCAGCGGACCATAACCATGGAGACATCACCCGACATGTCGAAGCGGTATGACTGACTGTGGTAAATGAATTTTGCTGAAGCTCGCCATCCTGTGCTCTTCCGCAGACCGCGATTTACGGAACATTTGTGGATTTCGTATACATTTCAATCATATTCCCACCTGGCCAGACTGCTTTTCAGTCGAACGCTTGGTGGTTAAGGTTCCCGAATGGTCACCAATACGTCCGTTTTGTCAGTTGGTCAGTGACAAGACCTGTAAGTGGTCAGTGACAAGGTCAGTGACCCTACACGGTTGGTAGAGAAATGAGAAGGTAAAAGACAGAGGAAAACAGTAAACGAGAGTGTACACAATTCGCAACAAGATTTATTATGGGTCTCACCTGGCCAGACTGTTTTTGTTGAACCCTTGACAATAGACATTTTACAATGTACCTTTTACAGCAGCGCAGAATTGACATCGTTATTTGGCTTACTCCCATATCGAAGACCGGCTGCTCCAAGTCTACCGCTAGAAGTTATTCACAGTAAATGAGAGTGCACACAATTCCCAACAAGATTTATTATTGGTCTCACCTGGTCAGACTATTTTTGTTGAACCCTTCACAATAGACATTTCACAATGTTTTACAGCAGCGCAGAATTGACATTGTTATTTGGCTTGCTCCCATAACGAATACCGGCTGCTCCAAGTCTATCGCTAGAAGTTATTCACAGTAAATGACAGTGTACACAATACGCAACAAGATTTATTATTGGTCTCACCTGGTCAGACTGTTTTGTTGAACCCTTCACAATAGACATTTTACAATGTGTGTTTTACAGCAGCGCAGAATTGACATTATTTGGCTTACTCCCATAACGAAGACCGGCTGCTCCAAGTCTATCGCTAGAAGTTATTCACAGTAAATGAGCGTGTACACAATTCCCAACAAGATTTATTATTGGTCTCACCTGGTCAGACTATTTTTGTTGAACCCTTCACAATAGACATTTCACAATGTTTTACAGCAGCGCAGAATTGACATTGTTATTTGGCTTGCTCCCATAACGAAGACCGGCTGCTCCAAGTCTATCGCTAGAAGTTATTCACAGTAAATGACAGTGTACACAATTCGCAACAAGATTTATTATTGGTCTCACCTGGTCAGACTGTTTTGTTGAACCCTTCACAATAGACATTTTACAATGTGTGTTTTACAGCAGCGCAGAATTGACATTGTTATTTGGCTTACTCCCATATCGAAGACCGGCTGCTCCAAGTCTATCGCTAGAAGTTATTCACAGTAAATGAGAGTGCACACAATTCCCAACAACATTTACTATTGGTCTCACCTGGTCAGACTATTTTTGTTGAACCCTTCACAATAGACATTTTACAATGTTTTACAGCAGCGCAGAATTGACATTGTTATTTGGCTTGCTCCCATAACGAAGACCGGCTGCTCCAAGTCTATCGCTAGAAGTTATTCACAGTAAATGAGAGTGTACACAATTCGCAACAATATTTATTATTGGTCTCACATGGTCAGACTATTTTTGTTGAACCCTTCACAATAGACATTTTACAATATGTTTTACAGCAGCGCAGAATTGACATTGATATTTGGCTTACTCCCAGAAAGAAGACTGGCTGCTCCAAGTCTATCGCTAGAAGTTATTCACCGTAAATGAGAGTGTACACAATTCGCAACAAGATTTATTATTGGTCTCACCTGGTCAGACTGTTTTTGTTGAACCCTCCACAATAGACATTTTACAATATGTTTTACAGCAGCGCAGAATTGACATTGTTATTTGGCTCGCTCCCATAACGAAGACCGGCTGCTCCAAGTCTATCGCTAGAAGTTATTCACAGTAAATGAGAGTGTACACAATTCGCAACAAGATTTATTATTGGTCTCACCTGGTCAGACTGTTTTTGTTGAACCCTTCACAATAGACATTTTACAATATGTTTTACAGCAGCGCAGAATTGACATTGTTATTTGGCTTGCTCCCATAACGAAGACCGGCTGCTCCAAGTCTATCGCTAGAAGTTATTCACAGTAAATGACAGTGTACACAATTCGCAACAAGATTTATTATTGGTCTCACCTGGTCAGACTGTTTTTGTTGAACCCTTCACAATAGACATTTTACAATGTATGTTTTACAGCAGCGCAGAATTGACATTGTTATTTGGCTTACTCCCATAACGAAGACCGGCTGCTCCAAGTCTATCGCTAGAAGTTATTCACAGTAAATGAGAGTGTACACAATTCGCAACAAGATTTATTATTGGTCTCACCTGGTCAGACTGTTTTTGTTGAACCCTTCACAATAGACATTTTACAATATGTTTTACAGCAGCGCAGAATTGACATTGTTATTTGGCTCGCTCCCATAACGAAGACCGGCTGCTCCAAGTCTATCGCTAGAAGTTATTCACAGTAAATGAGAGTGTACACAATTCGCAACAAGATTTATTATTGGTCTTACCTGGTCAGACTGTTTTTGTTGAACCCTTCACAATAGACATTTTACAATATGTTTTACAGCAGCGCAGAATTGACATTGTTATTTGGCTTGCTCCCATAACGAAGACCGGCTGCTCCAAGTCTATCGCTAGAAGTTATTCACAGTAAATGAGCGTGTACACAATTCGCAACAAGATTTATTATTGGTCTCACCTGGTCAGACTATTTTTGTTGAACCCTTCACAATAGACATTTTACAATATGTTTTACAGCAGCCCAGAATTGACATTGTTATTTGGCTTACTCCCATAACGAAGACCGGCTGCTCCAAGTCTATCGCTAGAAGTTATTCACAGTAAATGAGAGTGTACACAATTCGCAACAAGATTTATTATTGGTCTCACCTGGTCAGACTGTTTTTGTTGAACCCTTCACAATAGACATTTTACAATGTATGTTTTACAGCAGCGCAGAATTGACATTGTTATTTGGCTTGCTCCCATAACGAAGACCGGCTGCTCCAAGTCTATCGCTAGAAGTTATTCACAGTAAATGACAGTGTACACAATTCGCAACAAGATTTATTATTGGTCTCAGCCTGGTCAGACTGTTTTTGTTGAACCCTTCACAATAGACATTTTACAATATGTTTTACAGCAGCGCAGAATTGACATTGTTATTTGGCTTACTCCCAGAAAGAAGACCGGCTGCTCCAAGTCTACCATTTTCTGTGAATAACGTTTTTTGGTAAACTGTGTGTAATTAGGTGGTGCATTGACGAGGTCACTGGGGCAAGAAAGCTAGATCCTGCAATGTGCATCGCTGTTAATATTCGTTCCACCCGCTTTTTCATCACAATCGTCACCGCTTCTCTCTTCTTAGACTCTTCTGAAGACAATGTTTGCCTCGACGTCCTGTGGCCATTCGCTATAATAGGCTATGATGTCCACGATGGTGTCGGCGATGTCGAAGAGAATTTCTGACCAAATACAACTTCTCCAGAGCAGAGGCCTGTCTGAGCTAGCTAGCGCATTTACTCGCGTGCTAGCAGGCCGGTGGCTAACTCTGTCAACTGCTGGCTGTACAACGGCTAAAGTCTGCTCATGTTGGCTAATCGACATCAAAACTGCATTCATTCAACGTCAAACTAATGATGAAGACTACGCAGACCTAATTACTTCCCATGTTTGATCCCAATGTATCATACAATATACGCCGATTAGAACTTCGGTCATAGGCGTACGCGCAGTTGGGACAGGGGAGGGTGTGGGCAAATCTGCTTCATACTTTTACACAGTTGGGCCGGTTCTGTCATTGTTTAAAGAGCAGGCCTATGGCCATGAAGGTTTTTGACGAGAATCGCAGCAGAGGAGCCCCGATGTTGCGCACCAGGAACTGTTTACTTCCCGTCTTTATCCCGCAAAGCCGGTGACCAAAGGCAGGCCGTTGTGAGAAGCACGTCACTGTTATGAACGGAGCTCTTTAAGCTTTTCATTGCGCCGGGTAGTGCGAA
The DNA here is from genome assembly GCA_030522465.1 of Rhipicephalus appendiculatus. Classification (NCBI taxonomy): domain Eukaryota; kingdom Metazoa; phylum Arthropoda; class Arachnida; order Ixodida; family Ixodidae; genus Rhipicephalus; species Rhipicephalus appendiculatus. Next base: position 54,869 of record JALIZH010019516.1, on the reverse strand, counting down.
CAAGGATTATCATTATCACGAACCGATATGGGCTCGCTTCGTCCTTTTCAACTTCTGCTTCGCTCCCACAACACTTTCTTTGGCGCGGAATACAAAAACTACGTAACAGCCAGTCACGTGACCAAAATCACATCACAATCGCGTAATATCCGTACAGTCACGCAACACTTCGTAATAGCTAGTCACGTGGCGTGTTCCCGCCAAAAATCACGTAACAGCTAGTCACGAGACCAAAATCACATCAAAATCGCGTATTATCCGTATAGTCACGCAACATTGGGTAATAGCTAGTCACGTGACGTGTTCCCGCCAAAAATCACGTAACAGCTGGTCACGAGACCAAAATCACATCACAATCACGTATTATCCGTATAGTCACGCAACATTGGGTAATAGCTAGTCACGTGACGTGTTCCCGCCAAAAATCACGTAACAGCTGGTCACGAGACCAAAATCACATCACAATCACGTATTATCCGTACAGTCACGCAACACTGGGTAATAGCTAGTCACGTGACGTTTTCCCGCCAAAAATCACGTAACAGCTGGTCACGAGACCAAAATCACATCACAATCACGTATTATCCGTATAGTCACGCAACATTGGGTAATAGCTAGTCACGTGACGTGTTCCCGCCAAAAATCACGTAACAGCTAGTCACGTGACCAAAATCACATGACAATCACGTATTATCCGTATAGTCACGCAACATTGGGTAATAGCTAGTCACGTGACGTGTTCCCGCCGGAAACCAAGTAACAGCTAGTCACGCAACTAAAATCACATCACGTAACAGGTAGTCACGAGACATATCTAGCCATGTCTAACCATACTTAGTATACGACTAGCAAACGCATCTCTAGGAAAAGCTTTGCATTACTAACAAAACTTAGCTTGGTCGAACGCTAGCTCCGCTGATGGTCCCAGCCTTACGCCAAGTGCAAACCACGCACTTTTTTAATTTCTTTTTTGCATCCATGGCAAAGCTGGTGTTCGAACTCAACCAGCGTGAGTGGGGGGGGGGGGGGATGCCCTGTGGTAAAATTTACCCCCCCCCCCTCCCCATGCAGAACCCCGCGCACGCTTATGAACATCTATCAGCTACACAGCCGCAATATTGCGACATGCTAAGCTTATCTTCGTCTCTGGTCATGCTGCGGGTACTTCTTAAAGTCGTGAAGCCCATATCTCAAACAAAGCCGCTTTTTTTCCCGCGCCGTCAAAATAGCCGACGCAGAAGCACGCACAGACGAGATGACGCGACGCGCGTGCCTCGGTAATGAGTCAAGCGCCGTCCTCGCCTCACGCATACACACGCTGACTCACGCGTCGTGCACGCCAGTCCGGCGGCCATGTTGTTCTTTTGTTGGCGTCACACGGCAGCGCCGCCTCGGAATTTTTGGGAGCCCCCGACGCCAGGCTCGTTCTTCCACGGGACGGCGACTTTTGTGCAGCGCCTGCCAAGCCCGAAGAACGGCGGGTGCCAAAACGCTCATTCAGGGTGTTGGAAACGAATAAGAAAATAGTGACTTGCGTAGCGCCTCAGCAGGCGTCCATTAACAACCGTTTCAGCCCAAAGGGACCTCGAACCACGATCCTTCAAGCCGACATCTTTTGGTGGTGCTGTAGCACTTGGAGACATCGGTCAACAGAGCCGAAGCTACTTTATATGTTAGCTTTATAATATGTTAGACTATTAGCCTTCGAACCGAAACAGTAGGGCCTGTCGTGTTTTGGTTTCTATGGCGCAGGTGGGAGCTGGGAAATTGTGGAAGCTGCCCACATTAGTGCACTGTCCGACGGATGCGTCGCTCAGCCCTCGACTGCCTTGCTTGCCAAAGAGCTGGACTATCTGAGCTTACGCAGATAGTTTCTCAATCTTGCCTTCTTTTGTATACTGCTTTTTCATATGTTGTTATCAGTCCGGCCCCTCATGTACACGTGGTGCGTAGTTTTGTTATTTAAGCATGGGTTATGCGCAATAAATGTTTCAGTTGGAAGTCAGCGCTTGTCCTGTGTAGTTCTCCTCCCTTTGTCTCCCGTTCTTTTCGAGCTGTTAATTATTATTATACAGGTGGGGGAGAGTGGGCAACATCTGTCACGTGACTTGCCGAGTGCAAGTGAAAATATGGCACTTAGCTCTTTTCCTTTTGGGAGATTTTCAAATAAGCTTCTTTAATAATTGTTGGGGTTGCACGTCCCATAACCACGATGAGAGACGGTTCCGGAAGTTTTAACCACCTGGGCTTTTTTTTCAAGCGCACCTAAATCTAAACACACAAGTCTGTAGCATTTTGCCTTCATCGCAATGCGAGCGCCACGGTCCGGGATTCGATCCCGCGACCTTCGGGTCAGAAGTCGAGCACCATAATCACTGGAACAGCGCGGCCGGTGATCAGCTCCTTTAACAGCGAGATAGTTCAGGAGGTATTCGAAATTACCTGCATAACAGCTCAGAAATTCCCTGAATAGAGTTAACTTACATAAATTGCCGGGTCATCGCAACTACAAGTAACATTATTTCGATTCCATATAACACATGCGATGTTGTTCGACGTTAAATTTTTGGAACGCGCCGCACAGTATCGTACTTAAAGGAATTAGCGCACTATTTTGGTTAGCTATGTTCCTACATTATCTAGCAACTGCGAATTTATTAATTCTTCAGGCCATCCGACCCATCGATTACCTCGAAAGAGTGAAGATAATGGAAGAGGGTGGGAAAGAGACGTTTTCCATGCCGTTCTGTCACCCTGCCGTGTATGCCATAACCGCCGCCAAGGAATCTTGCCATACAAGCCACATCGTGCTCTGGAACCTTATCTAAATGCACTGCCTAATCGGGGTTATCGTAGCGGAAACACCAGTACTATTTTAGGTTATGTTTCCCCTCCAACTCGAAGACATACATAACGAAGCACTGCGCGCAACTGCGAACTTTGAGCGAAGCTTGGAGGCGGTGGCGCGCGCGGTGGTTGGGGGACTATTTTTGACGCCGCGAGGCTTTCCCTCGCGTTTGGCGCGCCCTCGGCACACTCGCGCACAAAAAATAATAAATAAAAAATAGCCACCAAGTGGTGTCTTCGAACCGAGCCAGCAGCCCGTATACACTTCGGGAGAGAAACTGGCGCCTCTCCTAAGACGTAACTGCTTCTCGACGCTCGAAACATTCGAACGACGACGCCGACTCGAAGGGGCTGAGCGGCGACAGGGACGGTGGTGCATCGAGTAGGCTTAGCGTGCTTCACGGAGTGTCGCGCGGCAACCGCTTGAAAAGGTAAGGCTGTCAGAGGCGGCAACAGGCAGCCTCTATCTTTCCGTCTCCCTTCGTTCAGCCCCTGGAAACGCCGATTTTAGATCCGAGAGGCGCCGTTGGACGTGGAGGGTGCTCGCGGGTGTATAGTGTTTCACTTGTCGAAATCTCTTGCCAGCTTAAGCTGTGTTCGTACGCGTACGTCCCAAAGCTACGTGTTGGCCGTGCGCGTTAGATTCTCTTTGATCGCTTAGAAATGCGGCTCCTATCAAGCAAACTTTGAGCTTGGAAAATGCAGTTCTCCGAACTCTGTTGGCCACTTTATAAGTGGTGTGTTCATTTATCCATCTTTTTTTTTTCAGTTTTATTCTCTCTGAACTCCACTACAGTACTGCTACTCGTAGTGGACACAGGCCTTCATTATGGCTTGCCCACCATGAAAAGCATTTCCTTTCCCACACGCCGCAGGGCATAGCGTTTACAGGTATACACATCCTTGCCGATATCGCTTTCGCTTACCCATTGCCGACGTGACAGATTTATTATGACATAATTTTTGCGAGAGTTTTAAAGCTCGGACTTCCTGTAGACCGAGTTATTATTTTTCTCTTTTTTGTTTCGTAGAGTCCCTTAACGCTTTTATCGGCGTATACGTTTAAATGTCAATTCTACATTAAATGTTTAATCAGTCGCAGGATGCCCCTCGCGGTACAACTGCGCAGGTCGGTCGTCAACGAGCCTCGAGCTGTCATTGCTGTCAAAACGCACGCCGCTTGCTCGCGGGGGCCTAGCACCCGTGACGCAGGATGAAATCGATGCATGTCTTACCCCTTCAGGCGGAGAAAACACCACGTCTTCTGCGTACACACTTACACCGACCCGTGTGGTTGAGGGTGAGCCGGATAGAATGGATTTAGATGAGACTGAGACCGGGATAGCCCGGCATCCGGATATTGGTGATATTGAGTCCGACTGAGCCCTTAGCAGAGGTATATCTTGCGAATAGGTCTGAATGAGCTCCGTTTATTATGCCAATTTATCGTCAAGTACGTTTTGATGACCGAGTGAGCCAGTCGCTTTTCAAGCGTTCGTCCGTTGACTCAGCGTTGTCCTCAGGTGTGCAGGGGACACGCGACACAGAGATATTTCAGGGTCCAACACTTGGCACCCGTTCCAGCGGCTGTGGCCACAGTCGCGCTCTACATGAGTATACAGCTATAGGTGAGCGCGGTAATAGATAGTTGCAGATCATCCGACGTGGCACGCGCTCAAGCTTCCACACGCGTGCTTTAGCGCAAATGTATTGTTTCAAGGCCATTTCTCATTTGACCAACGAGAGGTTGCCAGTTGACAGCACGCCGTTCCCGTCACAGGATAATAATGGATGAGCGCATCTGCTAAAACGAGGGTCCCCAATCGCGTGAACATATCAAGGCGAACTAGGCTATGGTTAGGCATTTGATTAATTGCTTGAGAATTAGGGCTGTGCGAATGTTCGAAACTTCCAATTTTCAATTCGGATCATTCAGTATTCGATTCGATTCGCAAGGCATATTTGCTATTTGAAATACTGAAACTTAAAACTCCATAACAAGTATTGAGGTCCACCAAAAAATTACATACCAGTGCTAAATTTCCCAAAATTTGATGCACAAATGTACACATTTTCAGTTGCCTCATCGCCCCAGCTCCCTTAGCGCTTTTGCAAATGTGCCGCTATGCAAGTGCAGTGGCCGTATGAGGCTGAGAATGTTGTTGCGTCACAGTGTGTAGATAATGTTGAACAAAGCCACTAAAACAAAAGGGGAGCCATTGAGAAATTAAGAACAAATGAAATATGAATAAAAATCAGGAAACCTCGCAGTACTGTTTCTTGGGGGTTCTTTTTTTTTTTTTTTTTTTTTTTTTTTTTTTTTTTTTTTTTTTTTTTGAGATGACACACCTGAAGCGAACATCGTCTCGATCAGTTTGCAATGCTTTTTCCAATTGAGATAACGCACTTAGAAAATTAAAGTATGACAACAACATTAGCACATTAGCACTATAGTGTGCCAAGTAAGCTGCTGCTTTCATTGTCTGGAAAAATGATTGGTGACACGCACAATGGTGTCCCTGCTTCCTGAACATACGAGGCAGCTATCCATCCTTGATGACAACATTACATAACTGCCGATGTGGTACTGTAATGCAATAATGTTGTACAATGCACAAATTTCCCATGCATTAGTTGCTGCACAACAAACTTACATTTTCATGTTTGGTTGGCGAAAAAAAAATCACGCCATATCCACGAAGTGAATGATGATGAGTGGGCGAAGCTCGATCGTTTTCATCCATGGCAGAAAGAGAATGTGTGGTCTGAAACGCGCTTATACTTCATGGACATCAGCGTCATCGTCATCGTTATCACGTGTAGTGGGTACATTCCACTATACTGGAACGCGCTTATATTTCATCGTTATCACGTGTAGTGGGTACATTCCACTATACTGGAACGCGCTTATATTTCATCGTTATCACGTGTAGTGGGTACATTCCACTATACTGCGTCATCGTCATCTTTATCACGTGGAGTGGGTACATTCCACTATACGTGGCTACCTACTACTACTACTACTACTACTACTACTACTACTACTACTACTACTACTACATACTACAGAGGAGGGACAGACCCACACCCTAAGGAGCTTCGCCCCTAAAATTTTTCTGCGAAAGTCACCAGACCGTCCCCGAGTGAGCTTAGCCAGGTGATGTTGAGTTTACTCGCGTCTATTGTGGACCAAATAAAGTTGTTTCACTCACTCTGCAAAAGTCAGTAGTTTTGCTATTCATTTCTAAAATATTCGAAAAATATTCAATTCGCACTTGGTTTTCATTATTCGAATTCGCTTCGAAGGTGAAAACTTGCACTCCCCTATAATGAGAATCCTTCTCGCCGAAATAAAAAAAAAGTCACATTTTCACCGCAAGGGTGAAGCAATTAATGAATGCGATAGCAACAAATTGTAATACTATACGAAGTGAGGCTGGCAGCTAACTCTTTTGGATCGGATCTCACGCAACTGTAGAAAACGCTGATTTAAGAGAATACGGCCGCTCTAGGGACACTCTGCACACCACATTCTCTTCGCGTTTAGAGCGCAGCACGTAGAAGGGTACACCGGCTGCCCGCTGTCGGCTGCCGAGATAGGGAGATAACGCGCGCGCCCGCGACGACCGCGGTCGTAAAATCGAAGGTCGCTCGAGGGACCCCCCCCCCTCGCGTCTTTTCACGCTCGAACGACGGGCGGGGCCGGTTGAACACTTGGGGGGGGATCTTATCGCATGCGCCTCGGAGCGACGGAGATCTCGCTTGATCGCCGCTTCAGCCGCGTTCACCGCTCCCGCTCGCCCGCTATTACCCGCTGGTAGAACGTACGATGCGCAGGGGGTTCTTATCAATTTGGACTTCATACGCGACATGACGGCGACGGCAACGGCGACGGCAAAAACCCGTCGAGACTCCATATAATTGCTATCGCAATAAAACCATTTGCTAAGACAGTGGTTCAAGCACATCGACCTCAAGAACTGGTGCTTGTTATGTGAAAGTGCGTGAGACTCCGTTTTTCTCCGAAAACTGTTACTCAACAGACCCTTTTCAAGCAATCCCAAAGATACCCGCGGGCGCGCGACGCACTATGGGAAAAGAGTGTACGTCGAACGAGCCGGCTGTTCGGTCACCCACTGCTCGTTGGCGCCGTGGGGGGCACAAAACCAAAATAACACGTCGTCGCCTCTTGACTATTCTTAAATTGGAAATATACTACGCACATTCAAACGAATCTGCGCGCATCTCTACGCATCAAATGTGAAAATAATAACACAGTCAATGTAAACGTATTACTGAGTATATCGCAAGTGGCAGTTAAGCGGCACACGTTTTATCGTCTACCGATGCCGGCTAGACGTACTATCGTGTGCAGATGACCTGGAACACGGAATTCGTGTTCATTCAACGAGTACTTGTAATGCAGTGATACGAATGTGACGTACTGAATTGCCAGAGATTCTGCTTAAACATTTAGTGTCTGAAACACTTCTGCTTGCAAATTGCGTTGAGCCGTTATGGCCTTTAAAAGGTAATTTTAGTGCTCCATCTCACATTGCTCACGACAATGGATATCTACAGTATACCTATACGGTCATATATGTGATCCAACGCGTAGAAACACAACTGACGTTATGTAAGTTTCTGCCACCCTTCATCGTTGACACTGACCGCAACACCTTCAGTTAGTGTCAATGAAGTGTGGTAGTAACTCTAACATTCTACGTACATTGGTCGAGGGAATCTGGGGGTGCGTGTGTGTGTGTGTGTGAATATGCCATTTTTGCGCTCGATTAATTTTAGACCAATGTGAGCTACCAAGTAGCTCAACGGCAAATTCGTTCAAACGCCATCTATACCCTTGGCCTTAATTAAGCCACTGTCCGCCCACCTGCAGGTCCAAGGCCACCATGCCGTTCCACAGGAGCTTGTTCGGTCGCCACCGGGACAAGGAGTGGTGGGACGCCTGGGACTACCCCTCGCGCATCTTCGACCAGAAGTTCGGCGTGGCGCTCAGGGACGAAGACCTGTTCGACCGAGACCCCTTCGCCAGGAGGCCGCTGTCCACGCTATCGCTGTCTTCGCCACGGAGAGGACAGGTGAGGGCCCAGCTCTTACTGCGGATGAAGCACCATCTTCCTTCTAAGGAACATTGAAATGAAACACTACACTCTAAAAAAAATCGAGTAAAAAGGGCGTTTTTTTTTTTTTTTTTGTCCCTCAACAATAATCGTCATCTAGCTTGCTCGCGCTTTCTTTCTTGAAAACTCGGCGCTGGCCCCTTTCCTATCGAGAACGCTATGTCACGCTGATAACGCGCATGTGGTTCATGACCTGAAACTGCCGGGCGCGCGGCGATAATGCAAGGAAAGGAACGCAAGATAGACGACGATTATTGTTGTGGGACAAAAAGACACCCACTTTACTCGATCTTTTCTTAGAGTGTAAGCCAATTTAAGATACTTAGCGCAACTTGGCATTCCCTCAAAAAAACGCGATCACATTTACACACGCATCCACTCAAGAACACACCACACACACAGCACTCACTACCAACTGTTTATTGGGCGTGTTAATGTGAGCGTGTTTTTTTGAGGGAATACCAAGTTGCGCCAAGTATCTTCAATATGACGAGTTACCAACTAGCCCAACAACAAGTTATTACAAGTTTAGAAAGAGTTGGGCTGTGTTTTGCTGCCATTGGCAGGTTTGTATTAATTGAAATAAGGTTTGATTAGGTTATAATTAAGAAGATAAAAAGATGTTTCGCAAGATGGTTAGGTTAAAGTTAGGTTACGCCTACTGTATTTAATTACGTCATAAAAGCTTCAATATTACAAGAAAATATGCCATTTTCTTTAGTTCTGCGCATAAACTCGTTATCCGAATTTATATGTGACGTCACGAGTTCTCGTATGCTTATTTTATTTTTTTTTTCATTCCAAACAAATTAGGTCAGTACTGTTTCTACATTACCTTGCTACAGATATACGGATCCCTTAGAGCACTATTTAAGTCCTTTTTGGTCGATAAAAACTTACGTAGGCCCTGGCTGATGCCGTAAAAATCTACTACGTCACGGCCCGTAATGCGTAAATTTCAAGGCGGCGTTGCCAAGTGTATTTTCTTTTCGGGCGTTTTGTCTCACTAACTGAGCGTCAAATAAAGCTGAAGTTCAAGGCGAAGATGGAAGGTTGAGGAGATGAGAAATCCTCGGAACACAGGGCGTCGCATGGAGCCAACGTTTGTACAAGCGGATTTGCCTTCTTCAAGGCTGCGACCGTCCTATAGCGTCAAGCTTGTGATGTCTAGTGTTGTGGGACGCCCTTGCATATATACTGGAACATAGACGTGCGCACGGGGGGAAGGGGGTACAGATGGGGGAGGCGGCGGCCCCCCCCCTAGTACCCTAAGAGGGTGGGGGGGGGGGGGGGCTGACATGAACCTTCTCCCTGTCCCCCCCCCCCGTGAAGGGGAACCTTGAGCACGCCTAATATTAATATCTGGGGTTTTATGTCCCGAAATTACGATATGATTATGAGCATAGGTCGGCACTTTAAGGGAGTACTCACTCAAACTCACTCACCACAATTTTTTCAGCCTTCGCACTCACTCACGTTCACACTCACGTCCACTCACACTCATGAGTACTCACTCACGTTCACACTCACCTCCACTCACACTCATGAGTACTCACTCACGTTCACACTCACGTCCACTCACACTCATGAGTACTCACTCATACTCAACTCACCACGTTCAAATGAGTGTGAGTGAGTGTGAGTTGAGTGCACTCATGAGTGAGTGTGCCGAGCTACCATAGGTCGGCACTTTAAGTGAGTACTCACTCAAACTCACTCACCACAATTTTTTCAGCCTTCGTACTCACTCACGTTCACACTCACGTCCACTCACACTCATGAGTACTCACTCATACTCAATTCACCACGTTCAAATGAGTGTGAGTGAGTGTGAGTTGAGTGCACTCATGAGTGAGTGTGCCGAGCTATGATTATGAGGGACACCGTAGTGGAGGGCTCCGGAAATTTCGACCACCTTCTGTTTTTTAACGTGCACTCACATCGCACTGTACACGGGCCTCAACCATTTCGCCTCCTCCGAAATACGACCGCCGCGGCTGAGATCGAACCCGCGACCTTCGGGTCAGCAGTCGAGCACCGTAACCATTGATCCACCGTGGCGGACCTTGCGCACGCCAATATATGTACTGGAAAACATGAAACGCCATAGGATTCTCTAGTGACGACAGAATGGTCACATGAAGATAGAGGTTCGAGGTGGTCAACCGCGCGCCGAAGTCCCTTGTTTGCCCGCTAATAATAGGAATTTTGTTGGGCGCCCGCAGCAGCGCTGCGGACTCAAGCTGCCATTGTAGATGCCTGGCAACCTGCGTTCGCAGAGCTGCTACGAACGCCCAACTGAATATGTCTAATAATATGGCGAGGACACGTGCGTTCTCAATTCAGTAATGACGGTGTTCTTTATTGACAACTGGGCTGGCATTTTTAGATGCGAAGCAGCTTATGGCGGAGTTCAATCCGGTGGTGGTGTGCGGCCTGACCACCCTTACTGCGCATGCGCAAACTCTCTCCACACACTGCCTCTCCTACCCAGGTTTCTCTCCTGCGCAACGCCGCGATGAGCGCCAGCGTCAACGCCGCCAGTGTAAGCGTTAGCGCCCGCTGCTTGCATCTACACATGGTTACCTTTAGCGAGGGGGGGGTGCAATTTTTTTTATCTTTTTTTTTTGTAATAAGGGGGTAGTTTATGTTGCACTCCGTCATACCAGAGAGCTGTACTGCCGGGGGCACCTAGCTGTTGGTTCCCCGCGTTCTTGCGTCATCTCACCGCTTTCTTCCGTTCGCCAGCTGCACCGACGTAGAATACAGAGGTATGCCAGGACTTGGGTACGCCAGCCGCTTGGGGACCCCAGCACTAACACTCTCTGCTATCTCTAATTGTCTCTTGCTTATATTAACCCTGTATCAACCGTCATTGAAACAACGCGCTTCATGTGCAGGTGTCCGGCGGCGTCTGCGACGTGGTGCCCCGTTCTACGGGAGTCTCGGAGGTCGTCAACGATGACTCCAAGTTCGAAGTCCGCCTCGACGTCAGCTTCTTTAACCCCAGCGACATCACCGTCAAGGTGGGTGAACCTACGACTTGCCAATCCGAGAGCTCCAGATACGATAGCTGTGGTCGGCACAATCTGGACGTCATGGCGAGAGCTTTATGGTTTAAGATGTGATGTTTGAGAGTGAGGACAGGCCATCAGGATGTCCATAATACGAGATCCCACCCAGGGCTGCCAACCCGTGAATACAAAATTTCCCTCCCAGACAGCGGAAATTTCCCTTTTTCTACCGAAATTTCCCTCACTTCCATAAAACAATTAAAATTATTCATGATTCCTTGTTTCACCAGCACTTCTGTTGTTTCAGCATTATTTGTACAGACAAGTATTTGTTTAGCGTAATTGTAGCAGTGCATTGTATGAACAAAAGCGAAGTAATGATTAATAGATGGCAGTACTTAATTTACTCTTCGTGTTGGCCGCCAGCTTGCGCCACCTTGTTCAAAAGTTTAAACATTTACACTCTCGCCTGCACACTCAGCTTCCCCGTCTTTCGTAACAAACACGGAGATTGCACTCACGGAGCGGCTGCAGAAGCAAACCATCAACCTAGCCAGGATGTTAGTGCATCAGATGATCCATGCTTACTGATATGAGCCAACGCGGCGCTAAACTTGTCTAATGGTCGGGAATTCAAAGAGGCGATGTGGTACGTACGAAGTTATTTAAAAAAAACACAATTATTTATTAACCACCTTCGTTTGTATATTATGACTGTCATAAATGCAACATATTCCGGAGTTTTCAAATATGCGATACACACCACGAAACAAAATTTTTTCAGCAACTCGTCAATGTATACTGATTCGTTAAAGCGGTCCATGTGGGTCTTCCATATAGGCAGCTTGTAGCATGGCGTTCTACTAAGCTGTCGTTTTGCGCGCAACATTCCAACACTTCTTCTGTCGTGTGATGTCATACATGGTATATATATATATATATATATATATATATATATATATATATATATATATATATGAAAATGCATGATTTCATAATGCATACCGCCCATATAATATACGCAGCCGAAACAGCTCCGCATTGCTGGTAATCCGTCCACATACGAGTGTTGCGGCCCCACGAACTTTTCGTGTGTTTTGTGATAGCACGGGCGCATCCGATAATGCGAGAATCTGCGCAAGCCTATGCGCATATGACTTCAGCGCCTCCTCATATCAACCATGTAAGGTCCCGGGACACCGGGCTCTTGCCTTTCCCTCCGTGACATATACTTTTCCACTTCCGGTGCCGCCTCTGTGATGCTATCATGCTAGCTCCGTCCCCTCTCCTCCTCCTGCTGGGGCGTTGCTGTCACCTCGGAAGAGCAAAGGCCTGACCAAGCGTACGCGTTGCAGCGCGTCAGCGCCTGGCGTGTAGACTCGGCGCCGCACCCTCTCCCTATGAAGAGAGAAGGCGAGCGGCTACGCAAAGCTGCGCACACTCCCCCCCGTAAGGAGAGGGTGCGGCGCCGAGTCTACATGCCAGGCGCTGACGCTCTGCAATGAGTACGTGTGATCAACGCGTACGTGTGATCACGAAAACTGGGGAAAGCGTTAACGAAACCGTAAGTCCCTCGATTTTTCCCTTTAGAGAAAAGAAAAACAATCTAGGGACTTTAGTAAAACTCACTCAATCCATTTTTTTTTCTGTGCTGCCCTCTCCCATTTTAGAAGTGGGGGGAGGGGTGCGGAGCGTTGAGGGGACTCCGGTACAACCGGGCTCACTAGGAAAAAAATCACGCCACATCCACGAAGTGAATGATGATGAGTGGGTGAAGCTCCGGAGGTAATCTGGTAAACCGTCAATCCCCGTAAATTTTGCCCACTCGATCATCATACAAAGACCTGACACACAAACGCGGGGGGTGTGGTGTGATTATACATACAGTATATACACAATGTTTCATTATTTACGCGCTTATACTTCATGGTCATCAGCGTCATCGTCATCACGTGTAGTGGGTACATTCCACTATACTGTAACGTGCTTATTCTTAATGGTCATCAGGCGTCATCGTCATCTTTATCACGTGGAGTGGATACATCCCACTATACGTGGCTACGTACTACTACTACTACTACTACTACTACAAACTACAGAGGAGGGACAGACCGACACCCTAAGGAGCTTCGCCCCTAAAAAAGCTTTCGAGATCGAAATGCGTGCGAGGACAATATACCACAGCGTTTCGCGACATTCCCTCTAGGGAAGGGCGCATGCGCAGTGGCACCATGCGAAAAGGCGCATTTAAATACTGGTAGGGGGTCGCTTCGTACGCAAACTTGGAAAGGATAACCCCGGATGAAAAAAACGGCGCGCTTGCGTAGGGTATTCGTGTAGTCGGGGTTCTTGCGCGTAATTTTGCGCGGACTGCTGTAGGGAGAGTAGTGCCTCCAATTAACTTTGTGCGTTGTGATGCTCTACCGCAGGTGTTAGGCACGGACAGCGTGCTGGTGCACGGCAAGCACGACGAACGCCAGGACGAGCACGGCTTCGTGTCCCGCGAGTTCACGCGCCGGTACATGCTGCCGCCGGACGTGGACCCCGACCAAGTGAGCTCCGAGTTCATGGCCGACGAAGAAGGGGTGCTCGTCATCCGTGCCGCGAAGAAGTCGCCCGAGCCAGCCGCACTCAAGGAGAGAGTCGTGCCAATCGCTGTGCTCTCGCCAAACAAGGCCAAGGCCTGAGCAAATACACGCAGTTGTTATTTTATGCGTCGTGTTGCTGTACTATATCCACGGATACGCTGTACCATACCAGAGTCCTTTCAATGCGTTGAAGTAGTCTGGCCATACTTTGGCACAGCCAGCATGTTGCAACACATGCATGATAGGAAGCAAGCAAATACACCTGTTAACTGAACTTATTGCACGCATCTATGAAATTATAGCAATTAATAACATTATAAAACAGCTTTGAAGCACAGGAGAACTAAATATCACATCTACATTGCCATATGTTCGCCAGACCTGTCGATACTCATGAAACACAAAAGTTATTTCACTTCAGAAAAACGGTTTGAACGAATAGTCAGAACGCCCATTAAATGCCCTGGTCAAGACATCTTGGAGCCGTCGACGGTTATCCAACCCTAATGTCGCACTAAATGTTAGCTACAAAACGTCTTGACAAGATAATAATCATTTTAGACGTCTTCAGAATGTTGTTGTAATGGCTTTACAAATATAAAACATGCTATTATAACTGTCTTTGCAGCGTGTTTGGTAGGCAGCCTGACGGCTATACCACAGGACGTTACAGAATGACGGGAACAGGGCCGTAACTAGGGAGGGGTTGAGGGGGGTTCTGACACCCCCCGAAATTGTCAGTGCATTAGCTTTCCGGGTGATACTAAAATGTTTACACGCCTTCACAGCAACCATCCATTGCCAAAGTTAGCTATTCTACACAGAAACCCCTCCCGAAAAAAAATTTCTGGGTACGGCGCTGGACGGGAATGAAACTAGCTCTCGGGAGAGCTGGGAAACGTTTTTCTCTCATTTTCTATGTCATCCGTCGTGCAGATTGAGCAGGACACCGTGCAGACTGTGCAGGCCACCGCTTACGTTTCCCTAGACGCTCTCCGGTGCCGCCACTGACATTTCGTTTGTCCTCCCCAGCACCGCCACCACCTTTTTTCTAGACGCCCTCCATCGTCAACGCTGACATTTCCATCTTCCTCGCTTGTGACGCCTAGCTCTACCATTTTCTTTTTCCTCCTCCTCTTTAGCGCCGCTGTTCCATTTTCCCTCAACGCACTCCCAAGCCACCAGGTGCGTTTCCTATAGATGCCCTCCGGTGCCACCACTGACATTTTTCTCCTTCCAGCGCCGCCAATGGCCTTTCCTCGACGCCCTCCATCATAAACACTGAAAGTTCTTTCTTCTTCGCTTGCGACGCCTCCATCTTCACCGCTGACATTTCTCTCTTTTCCTACTTTTCAGCGCCGCCGTTCCGCCTTCTCTAAAGGCTCGTTCACACCGAAGGCGGGGCGGCCAAAGCGGCCAAGCGGCAAGGCGGAAAGCGGGGAAAACCTCCTCTCCAGGCAGCGAAAGCGGGCGGAAAATGAGGCGGCAAGTCCGATTGCTCCCGGACCAATCTTTTGCCGCCCGCCCAAGGTCGCCGCTTTGCCGCAGCCAATCAGAACGCGCTGCGGCAGTGGCGCTGGTGTATCTTTGGGAGAAGCAATGCCACGTGATAGCGACACGCGCGCGATGCCCCGCCCCCTCGGCCGCGTGGGCAGCCAAAGGCGGCGTGTGGTCTGAACAGGTGCGCGCACTAGTCGCCTCGCCGCTTCGAAAAGCCCGCTTTCCCGCTTTGCCGCTCCGCCTTCGGTGTGAACCAGCCTTAAATGCACTCCCGCGCCACTGCTTACATTTCCATAGACGCCCTCCAGCGCCACCGCTGACATTTCCTTCGTCCTCCCTAGCGCCACAACTGGCCTTTAATTTTTCTCGATGCTCTCCATCGTCAACGCTGACATTTTCCTCTTCCTCCCCAGCGCCCCCCTTAAACATCTCCCTTTTCCTCCTCCTCAGCACCACCGTACCACTTTCCGTTAACGCCTTCCCGCGCCACCGCTTCTGTTTGCCTAGACGCCCTTAGGCACCGCCGCTGATATTTCATTCATCTTTCCCAGCGCAGCCACTGACCTTTTTGTCGACGCCCTTTACCGTCACCGCTGACATATTAAGACGAAAGCCTTTAATGGCTCATACTCGCGTCCGCCCGTGCCCTGGAACGGTGCCAGCCTGTGGCCTATCCCCCTCACACTCTCTCAGCAACCACGTGATGGCGCAGCGGAGCATAGCAACAGTTGTGCCGCCACAGCTTCGGCCTCCATTACACTCTCTCAGCAATCACGTGATGGTACAGAGGCGGCGTCCGACCACCCCCACGCGCACGCGGCCCCCCTGTAGCCGGGCCACAATCCGCCCACTCATGCAAGAAGGGAGACGCGCGCATCGCGTTCTATTCTGACCGACCCCGTCTCAATGGACACAGGCTTTCGCCGAACACACTTTCGAATTTACAAAGTGTCCAATTTTTTTTCTTCCTCCCCAATGCCCCCGCTAACATCACACTTTTCTTCCTCCTCAGCACCATCGTTCACTTTCCCTGAACGCCTCCTTGCGGCACCGCTGGCATATTTTCATTCGTCCTCCCCAGCGCAGCCACTCTCCTTTTCCTCGACGCCTTTATCGCGCCAAAGCGCCAACGCTGACCTTTCGTTCTTCCTCCCCAAAGCAATCGCTAACATCTTCGTCCTCGTCCTAAGCACTGCCATTCCCCTTTCCTTAAACGCACTTCCGCACCAGCGCCGCCGCTGACATATCCTTCGTCCTCCCCAGCGCCGCCATTGTCCTTTTTCTCGACGCCCTCCGGACCACCGCTTAACTTTTTGTCTTCTTCCCCAGCGCCGCCGCTAGCATATCCGTGCTCGTCCTCAGCACTCCCCTTAAAGGGGCCCTGCGACACAAATTTAGCGTGTCGTTTTCATCGCTTCTTCTCGAACTGTGGAATGCACCGATATCGTTGCGCAAGTGGCAACGCCGAAAGCAATGCTGTTATAATTTTATTTCTGCGGAGAAACCACACTGTTTTCGGACTGGAGCGACATACAGTGGCTATTTTTGTGATCGGAAGTGACGCTTGACCACGTGGGAGTGACGACATAGGCCGTTCGTTTTGATTGGTTCGATGCGACAAGTCGCGCGTAATATTCATACGGTCCCAGATAGACCACACTTTTGTGCGCTAAAAATGATAAAAGCTCTCTCTATACTTCCTCAGATATAAAGGATTTCTGTTTCTAAATATGAAAATTTCAAAACAATTGCAAGACGACGCTAGGAGCGCTGCACAACGGCCACCACCACGGCCTGACTAGACTTCCTCCTAGGAGGGAGTCCAGTCCTGCCGTGCCACCACGAGGCGAGTCGTCCGGTATGTCTCTGTAAGAGGCGCGCGGTGATTGGAAGCGGCCTTTGACGTCAGTGGGAGAGTGAAATGCGAAAGGGGACGTTTTTTCTCGTCGTCTGCTGGGGTATTGAAGTTTGACGGCTTATAGCTTACGTTACCGTGTACCGATTTCGATAATTCTTTTTTGCGTTCATCTAAGTATTAGGCACTACACGAATTCCAGCGCTGCAGAATGCAGACGAAAAAGCGTCGCAGGGCCCCTTTAAACGCGCCCTCCGGCCACACCGCTGACATTTCCTTCGTAAAGTCCCTCTATCTAATAGATGGACCTTACTTCTTCGTTCTCCCCAGCGCCGCCACTGCCCTTTTTCTCGACGCTCTACAACGTCCCCGCTGCCGTTTCCCTCTGCCTCACCAT
This sequence comes from Rhipicephalus appendiculatus, assembly GCA_030522465.1. Classification (NCBI taxonomy): domain Eukaryota; kingdom Metazoa; phylum Arthropoda; class Arachnida; order Ixodida; family Ixodidae; genus Rhipicephalus; species Rhipicephalus appendiculatus. The sequence continues at coordinate 37,527 of JALIZH010019516.1, read as the reverse complement.
CTCCGTCCTCCTCAGCAACGCCGGTCCCCATTTTCTCAAAGCCTTCCGGCGCTACCACTTACATTACCCTAGACACATTACCCTAGCAAATGCCTGCGCCGCCGCAGGCATTTGCTCGGTCCGCCCCAGCGCCGGCACTACCATTTTTATCTACGACCTCCGGCGTCTAATGACATTTTCCTCTACCTCACCAGCGCCACAGCTAACATATCCATCCTCCTCCTTAGCGCCACCGGTCCCCTTTGCCTCAAAGCCTTCCGGCGCCAACACTTACGTTTCTAATTCCTTCGTCCTCCGCAGCGCCGCCACTGGCCTTTTTTCGACGCTCTCCGGCGTTACCAGTGACATTTTCCTCTTCCTCCCCAGCGCCGCCGCTAACATTTCCGTCCTCCTAAGCGCTGCTGTTCCCTTCTCCCTAGACGCCCGCCGGCGCAGTCGCTGACATTTCCTTCGCCCTTCCCAGCACCTCCACTGCCCTTTTTGCGACGCCCTCCGGCGTTACCGGTGACATTTTCCTCTTCCTCCCCAGCGCCGCCGCTACCATTTCCATCGTCCTCCTAAGCGCTGCTGTTCCCCTCTCCCTAGACGCCCGCCAGAGCAGTCGCTGACATTTCCTTCGCCCTTCCCAGCACCGCCACTGCCCTTTTTGCGACGCCCTCCGGCGTTACCGGTGACATTTTCCTCTTCCTCCCCAGCGCCGCCGCTACCATTTCCAACGTCATCCTAAGCGCTGCTGTTCCCCTTTCCCTAGACGCCCGCCAGGAGCAGTCGCTGACATTTCCTTCGCCCTTCCCAGCACCGCCACTGCCCTTTTTGCGACGCCCTCCGGCGTTACCGGTGACATTTTCCTCTTCCTCCCCAGCGCCGCCGCTACCATTTCCATCGTCCTCCTAAGCGCTGCTGTTCCCCTCCCTAGACGCCCGCCAGAGCAGTCGCTGACATTTCCTTCGCCCTTCCCAGCACCGCCACTGCCCTTTTTGCGACGCCCTCCGGCGTTACCGGTGACATTTTCCTCTTCCTCCCCAGCGCCGCCGCTACCATTTCCAACGTCCTCCTAAGCGCTGCTGTTCCCCTTTCCCTAGACGCCCGCCGGAGCAGTCGCTGACATTTCCTTCGCCCTTCCCAGCACCGCCACCGCCCTTTTTGCGACGCCCTCCGGCGTTACCGGTGACATTTTCCTCTTCCTCCCCAGCGCCGCCGCTACCATTTCCAACGTCCTCCTAAGCGCTGCTGTTCCCCTTTCCCTAGACGCCCGCCGGAGCAGTCGCTGACATTTCCTTCGCCCTTCCCAGCACCGCCACTGCCCTTTTTGCGACGCCCTCCGGCGTTACCGGTATATTTTCCTCTTCCTCCCCAGCGCCGCCGCTACCATTTCCATCGTCCTCCTAAGCGCTGCTGTTCCCCTCTCCCTAGACGCCCGCCAGAGCAGTCGCTCACATTTCCTTCGCCCTTGCCAGCACCGCCACCGCCCTTTTTGCGACGCCCTCCGGCGTTACCGGTGACATTTTCCTCTTCCTCCCCAGCGCCGCCGCTACCATTTCCAACGTCCTCCTAAGCGCTGCTGTTCCTCTTTCCCTAGACGCCCGCCGGAGCAGTCGCTGACATTTCCTTCGCCCTTCCCAGCATCGCCACTGCCCTTTTCGCGACGCCCTCCGGCGTTACCGGTGACATTTTCCTCTTCCTCCCCTGCGCCGCCGCTAACCATTTCCAACGTCCTCCTAAGCGCTGCTGTTCCCCTCCCCAGACGCCCGCCAGAGCAGTCGCTGACATTTCCTTCGCCCTTCCCAGCACCGCCACTGCCCTTTTTGCGACGCCCTCCGGCGTTACCGGTGACATTTTCCTCTTCCTCCCCAGCGCCGCCGCTAACATTTCCAACGTCCTCCTAAGCGCTGCTGTTCCCCCTCCCTAGACGCCCGCCAGAGCAGTCGCTCACATTTCCTTCGCCCTTCCCAGCACCGCCACTGCCCTTTTTGCGACGCCCTCCGGCGTTACCGGTGACATTTTTCCTCTTCCTCCCCAGCGCCGCCGCTAACATTTGCCATCGTCCTCCTAAGCGCCGCTGTTCTCCTTTCCATAGCCCGCCGGCGCAGTCGCTGACATTTCCCTCTTCCTCCCCAGCGCCGCCGCTAACATTTCCATCGTTCTCCTAAGCGCCGCTATTCTCCTTTCCCTAGACGCCCGCCGGCGCAGTCGCTGACATTTCCCTCTTCCTCCCCAGCGCCGCCGCTAACATTTCCATCGTTCCTCCTAAGCGCCGCTATTCTCCTTTCCCTAGACGCCCGCCGGCGCAGTCGCTGACATTTCCCTCTTCCTCCCCAGCGCCGCCGCTAACATTTCCATCATCCTCTAAAGCGCCGCTATTCGCCTTTCCCTAGACGCCCGCCGGCGCAGTCGCTGACATTTCCCTCTTCCTCCCCAGCGCCGCCGCTAACATTTCCATCGTCCTCTAAAGCACCGCTATTCTTTCCTTATACGCCCGCCGGCGCAGTCGCTGACATTTCCCTCTTCCTCCCCAGCGCCGCCGCAACATTTCCATCGTCCTCTAAAGCGCCGCTATTCGCCTTTCCCTAGACGCCCGCCGGCGCAGTCGCTGACATTTCCCTCTTCCTCCCCAGCGCCGCTGCTAATATTTCCCCCCTTTACCTCCTCAGTGCCGCCGTTGCACTTTTGTTCCCTCAACGCACTCCCGCGGTGTTGCTTACATTTCGCTAGACTGCATCTGGCCGCACCGCACACAATTCCTTAAAGGGATCATGAAACGGTTTTTCTCGATTGTGTACAACGCATTCAGTCGATAAAGGAAGTCCTACGGATAATTGGCAGACCAATTTAAAGGAGCGCCGACACAAAAATTTTGCACCTTTTTTTTTTTGCAATAGGTAGCGTATGACCCACTTATCACGGCTGGAAACCTCGTTTGCGCGAGTTCGCGACAGTTATTTATTTAGAGACGTTTTTAGAGCGCCCAGTCGCCGTTTCGGTTTCCGAGAGCATCGAGCTTCAGGAGCAGTTCCTGTGGCAAGGTAAACACACCTGGCCACATGACCACGCAAAACTGTGACGTTGGCCCCGCGCGCAAGAGCGTGCGCCGTACTGACAGCCAGCACAGCCAGCGTACGCAAAGCCGCAGCCACGGAGGAAGAAATCGCAGGTAGCGCAAGACGCGTGCCAGCAACCAGCCAACACAAACTCGTGACGTAGATTTGTTTACATTGCCACCGCGTTGATGTCGGCGTCGCTAGATGCTCCGCATCTCGCTCAGTCGCGTAGCATGCACTTTAAAATTGATTTTAAATATGTTAAAGGCTATATTTGCCCTTGATATTTCGTAGATGTTATGTCTCCACATAAGTCTATCTCACTCATTATCTCGCCTTCGAAATTTTGAGTCAGTGCTCCTTAAAGGGCCACTCAACCGTCCAGAGCTCAAAATATAGTTGTGGCGTTGCAGTTGTGCACTAGTCTACAACAAACACGCAGCCGTGAGAATTTTTCGAAACACGTGTTTGATCACACAGAAGAGGCCCTTGCTCGTTTCGCTCTTCTCTTCTCTATGCCCCGTTAATCGGCTCCTCTTTCCTTCTGGCCGAGTGCTCCTGCTCACCGCGCGAGAACAAAGAGCGGCGAGCGCACGTTCCTGCAAGCGGACTAACAGGTATTGTGGATGACGAGCAGACGTGCATGTTGACTCGTAGCACTGCCATGTTTGGCATTGTTGATTGTGACGGCATTCTGAACTTGATGCACGTGTTTGCTTGCAATGTTAAAAAATTATCGAAGGTGACTTGGGGCCCCTTAAGCTCGCTGCGTCAAGTCTGTAATTTGTTACAAGACATTAAACATGGGAATCACTACAAATCGCAACAGTTCAGCCGCATGAGTTTTCAATTTCTCCCTTCTGTTTTATGTAGAACAGTTCCATTACACGTAGCACAGGCGACCGATCTGATTCGATATGTCGTCTTCTGAACATCTAGTGGACAGCAAACGTCCTCTGCCTGTATTGCAACAAGCTCCACATTGACGTAAGCTGCACGACAGAGTTTATTTCAAGGTTTGTTTTCTCGGACGCCATAAATTGCCCTAACTGTGTTGTGTGCAACAAATCTGATGACTGGCGACTTGTAAAGCTGCGACATCGCAAAAGGCAACTAGCGAGTGGAGTCGCTTCAGCTCTTCGGTGCAGTGAGTGTCGGGCTCTCACTAGCCGATCAACGCCGGGATCCACACATCTGCGGCCGTAATTTTTATCCTGAAGATACAACAGCAGTGCCTGAGTATGTTTGTTGGTGATCATTCTGAAATACCATTTGTTTGTCCGCACACTTGGCGTTTGCAGACTGAGGACATAGAGGAAAATAATATGCGAACGGTTGCTAGTGTTGCAGCACCTAGATAACCTAGCGGAGCAGATCTCAACCACTCCGTGATGGACTTCGTCTCCGTCGAGTGTGCTGCTGTCGCTAGCAATGGCTGTGATTTGGCGCGTTAAGAAAGAAAGGCGGTTTTGAGAAGGAGATGCCTGCAACAAGGTGCGTCGTTTAATTTATGGTGCGACTTGATGCTGTAGACTAAACACGAACTAAATTTCAAGAAACCGTTTCAGGGTCCCTTTAATACGTCTTCCCCAGTGCCATCACTGCCTTTTTCACGACGCCCTCTGGCGCCATCGCCAACATTTCCCTCCTCCTCCCCAGCCCTTTTCCTCAACGCCGTCCTGTGCCACCGTTACACTTTCCCTCAACTCTCCGACTGTGCACCGTGGCTTTTACAGCGAAAGCTGTTATGTGATCACAACAAGGCCGTTTTTGCGCCGTAGTTGTCCGCCGCCGCCGGTGTCCGTAACCAGTATCACGCGAAATAAGAAAAAAGCTAATTAAATAAAAAATCACTACGACCGAGTGGGAATCGAACCCGGGCCCTTTGCGTGGCAGCCCAGCACTCTACCACTGAGCTGCGCCAGTGCTTGAAACTGCGTTGCAAACTGACCCTATGCAGGCTTCATGTCGGGTAAGGAATCGCGTCAACAGGTGTAATAAAGCGTTTCAGAACAGTGAAGTAACAACCAGGTGTCACACAATGCGAATTGCGTGACGAGTGGGTCGTTCAATGCTCGAACCCATTACAAAAGCCTCAGACATAATTCTTCATCGTCGTCAGCCACAGCATCAACAAAGTGCACATAATGCGTTACAAGTGTGTAGCGAGTACCGCGCTTTTCCGAAAAATGACGAATAATGGCATAGTGGACGCTTCCCCACTACACAAAAACTATGATGATTTATGGCGTAGTGGGTACCATGCAAGTGTGCTTGTAGTAATCGCCCTAAGAGTGTTTAAAAAAGGCTCTAGAAAGGCCGCTCTTCCAGCTTTCGCTGCGACTGTGCTGTGCGTTCCTCGCAGGCCTGGCGCTTTTTTTTTCTTAGAAGGGTTCTGAAAAGCAGATAAATATTTGCACAGTTTCGCGTTTGGTTTACCAACTTGTGTGCCTGCAAACAAAATGTTCTAAGCTACATTTACGAAATGCTAGAAAAATTCGTGAAAGTTGCAACGATGCAAATCCACTTGCAAAACAATTTTCTCTTACTTCAAAGGGGCCATGACATGATGAACCAAGAACTTGCAGTTTTCAGAAAAAAAATAGAAGTAAATGGTCTATATGCCCATACATATACGAAAAACGGACTGCAAAAAAATATTTTACACCAAAATAAGCCCCAAAAGATGCTGGCTATAAACTCGTTCACAGCCAGTGACCGTCATTTTGCCATGGCCTGTGTAACGTGACGTGCTGCATGGAGCGAAGCCGTTGTCTTCTATCAAAGTTTAAGCCATTGCAAATTCTTGAATTTCAATGCCAAGCTGAACAAATCTGAAATAGCTCAATTGCACGTACAACTGAGCACGGAACAAAATCGTTCGTCAGAATGCAGAAACTCGCACAGCAAGCAGCTAGTTATGTCACGGCTCTCAAATGCTCCACCGTTGCCAAATTCTCAGGCCGTTCACGTGTTTAAAAAAATATTCAATTAAAAATTAAAAGCTTGACGAAGTGCGCTAAAATTTCGCCAGCTTGTCTGTGACTGCACAAGGATTAACCCATACAGCACAGATTATGACCGAAAATAGGTGTCTTGGAGCCTTCAGCATGTGGTTGCGCTTTTGCAGGGTGAATGGTTCCAGAAATATTTCGCACGATCTACCGAACAAGAAAGAAACAACAAATGAGATAGCCTCAGGCAGGCATGCCGTCCTGTCAACATTTATCACACAATGGTAATTAATTACATTAAGAGAAACGAAACATGCCACTTCAGGCAAAATAGCCAGGGTTTCACCGGCAATGTCCAGAGGCAATGCGTGGGCACACTCTTCGAAAAGAAAAAAAAAAGCACCTAGTAACCACTATGTCAGCTGTAGAACACTGCTATTGTGGGGTCTTCGTGCTGCACAGTGAAGAGTACCTCGCGAAACTTGTCTAAAAGGGCGAGGAGGTTAGATCGGCGCACATTCTCGTAGTACATGATCTCCTCGAGGTGGTCTTTTCCCTTGAAGCGTGGGCACAACCTGAAATAAGGGTACCGTTTGTTTACTTTGTGTTATAAACACTTCACAGAGCACATAGTGATGCAGAACATAGTTTAGACTAGATTCTGGTGTTTTATGAGCTAAAGACACAATACGATTATAATGCAACGAAATGAATATAACAGACAATTAGGCCAGGAAAAGCTGTTGTGATGTAAATTAAAATGAATTAAAGTGAATGAAAAGTCACACTTTCTGTTGATGGAATTTGACCTCGCAATCTTCGAGTTACGAGTCCAACGCTCTACCAATTGAGCCTTAATGCCTTAGGGTTAGCATGCATGGGTTTATCGTAGGCTTGTGCGAATATTCGAATGGTTCGAATATTCGAACGAATATTGCTGTATTCGAATTCGCTTCGATTCGAATTTAAATTGTTGAAAATTTCGAAGTATTCGAAACAGTGGCGTAGCCAGGGGGGGGGGGTTCAAACCGCCCCCCCCCCGAAATTTTTTCAGTTTTGCTTGCGTATATATGCACGCACACATACAAACGCACGCACGAAAATACCTAAAGTATGGTTGAACCCCCCCCCCCCCCCCCGAAAAAAATTTCTGGCTACGCTACTGATTCGAAATGAACGAATAGGTGTACATTAGTTCGCATGTAACCCCCCTGTAAAGGTGGTTTCGCTGCAGTGGAGGGGTGCTAAGCCGTGAAAGCACCTATTAAGGTGTATATTAGTCCACATGTAACCCACTGTGAAGGTGGTTTCACTGCAGTGAAGGGATGCTAAGCCGCGAAAACACTTCTCCAGGAGAAATCCGCGCTGCCGCGAAGCCCCACTTCAAGCCTAAATGAACATATTACCCTCACATCGATTCATCATTTTTTAAGTTTAAAAGCTTGTTATACCGGCTTATATACTCTAAGTATAGTAAATATTGAAACGTAACCTGTTTTACAGGTTATCACTTGCATTCTACCGAAAGTCAAATTCTGCTACTATTCAAAGTTGTTTCCACTTCCTTTGAACCAAAAAGAATGGCATTTGCACAGGTCTTGTTTCAATTTTTAAAAATACTATACAGGTTAGTTGGGTCATGACAGATATGTCCATTTTTCTTTATTCATTATACAATGTATTGTATTTCCCCCCTTTTGTAATGCCCGCTCTCGGGCCCTTAGGGTCAATAAATGAAATGAAATGAAATGAAATATGTGATATATACTATTCGAATTCGATTCGAAATTATTCGACCAAAATCACTATTCGCTTCCAACCTAAAATTCACTATTCGCACAAGCCTAGTTTATCGGTCAGCCGCCACCTCGTGAAAAGATAACGTGCCACGTGATGCCTTAGACAAAAAAGAATGTTCCACACTCAACGCCTTCGCTAAGTGAGGCCCTGGCTAACTCCCCCAGGTATTAAATGCACAGAAATGGTCAACAAAGTGGGCAGCCTTCCATCGTTGCTCAACGGGCAGAACACTGGGTGTGCCAGTCAAAGGTCGTTGGTTCGGATTCAACTGATTAAGGGGGTGCTTTTCGTCCACTTTAATTCATTTCAATTAATTTCATAATTATTCCACTACAGTTAAAAACAACAAACAATGTCCCCTATGCTTTCCCTGGCTTCACTGTATGTTGGATTCACTTGGTTGTGTCAAACATTGCACAGAGCACACATTTACATAGGAAATAGTATAGACTAGATTGTGGTGTTTTACGAGCCAAAACCAAGATAGGATTATGGGGCACACTGCAGTGGAGTACTTCGGATCAATTTTCACCACCTGGTGTTCTTTAACGTGCAACAAAATCTAAGAACACAGGTATCTTTGCATTTCGCCGCCATTGAAATGCAGCCGCTGTGGCTGTGAATTGAATGCACGTCCTTGGGCAACTAGAAAAAAAAATCAGGAGTGCTTCCCCCATCTAGGAAAAGGGGAAAGGGAGATTGCATTGTGCATTGCTCCATCCTAAATAACATTCTGTTTTATTATGGATAGCTGCCATCACTGGAATTCTGTTTGTGGGCTGAACTGTCACGGCGTCTTTCACGTTCTTTCCAACGTTCGTCAGCCTCCATAGAAGGGCCCTACGAAAGGACCATCATGCGATCATCGAAACATGGATTAGGAATTCAATTTTCTTGAAGTCAGAATTTTCCTAAAATGTGCAATTCCTGATATCAACTTTACACATTATCCAGCAGATTGCATTTAGTTCACCAACACAAAATATTTCAATGAAGTGTCATAGCAAGCCTACTGCTTCCCAATTGTTTTTTTGCATCTTCGGTAGAATGCATTCGTACTTTAATTCAGTTCACACTAGGCAAGCATGGGCACATAGCCTGGTCAAGGCACTCGCTTTCGGACAGGGGGGACATGAATTCAAACCCCAGCCTCGGAAAGATTTTTTTTCTTTCATTATTTCTTTGGTAGGTGTAGGTGAGGAGAGTTTTTGAAAAACCAGCTTCACAAGTCAGAATGCAAGCGTCACTTAAACAAAGTGACCAAACCAAGAGGATTACAGAGGCAAGAGACAAGGTTGGTGAAATGGGTTTGGCATGCGCACATAGACAGAAGGCATCACATAAACCCTGGAATATTGCGGTGTGAGCCACTTGTGCTCAAAGTTTAACTTTGCAGCGCAGTGACAAAAGAAGACCTTTTCCCTGGGCAAGTTGGTGTGTAAGTTTACTAAACATGTTATTTGTGGCGCAAAGCTTGGAGCATGAAGACAGATGAGCGCCAGCTACCAACTGTTTATTGACAGCCAAGAAAACTCCCAAGCATGCGCAGATCTGTGAAGACGTGACGTCAGAGATGTCGTCAGGAAAGCTGTGCATTAAAAAAGGAGAACGCGGATCCATATAGTACAATTGATGTGTCACTGACAGTGGCGTAAATCATGGGGGGGGGGGGTCAGGGGGGTCCTGACCCCCGTGCTCAGGCTAGGGGGCACACCCCTTGCAAAGTGTCCCCCCCTTGAGATTTATCTTCCGAACGTCACATTAGAATTTCTTGACAGTCAATGACAACGAAGTTTCCGTAAAACCAGCTCTGAAATCTGAAGGCACCTTCAACGAACAGAAGTACTTCTAACCAGTACGCACGATGGGAAATACCTTAATGCGTTAGTACAAAAAGTGCTACCATTTTTTTATTGCATACTTTAACCTGAATGATGCAGCTGCAGAGATGCTAGTGCCAGCCCACGAGTTGGTATATTAGAAACTAACTTCGCCATGATGCCGCTTGGATGCCCAGTGCTATTTTTTGGCACCGGGCTCCGACAATCATGCTCGTATTATTATTATTATTATTATTATTATTATTATTATTATTATTATTATTATTATTATTATTATTATTATATGTGAATGCATAATTTTAATTTTTTATAGTTAGAATAAATTATATTCGCAAAAACAAAATGGCCACCGTTGGAAGATGTGTCCCCCCCTTGTGCTCTTTATGTATTTACGTCACTGGTCACTGACACAGGCGGAACCCTTCCCGCAGATGTTAAACAGTTCTAATAGTTCCCATGCCGTTCAATCCCTACTCTTGCCTACAATCTCAACTTGCATGAAACGTGGCGCTCATCTGTCTTTCTTCATTTCCTGTCTTCATGTTCCAAGCTTTGCGTCACAAATAACATGTTTAGTAAAGCAGTGACAAAACACTACAGGTGACTGCGAACCACGCTTGCGACCTCCGCTACAAGAAAGTTTCAAGTACAGTAAAAGCTCGTTAATTCGACTCTCGTTAATTCGTAAAATCGGTTAATTCGGACACGTCATCTGGTCCCTGTAAATATATGCATCACTCTATGAGACTTTGCGCTCGTTATTTCGAACAGATTTGATCGCAAATCGGATAATTCGGCGACTTTCGGGCCACTGGCGAGGCTCGAAAACGAAAAAAGAACAATTCTGAACAAAAGTGAAGCTGAAACACAGCATCGCCATGGACATCAATTATCGACTTGGCTTGGCTTGAGACTGGTTGAACGGCTTTTCTTCGCGTGTGGGTTTGGCGGTGCCGTTTCGTTGCATTGTTCCCGTTGGTGTGCTGCATCGTGGCCAACGTTTTTAGATCTGTGACCATTTTAGATCTTGTCTCCTGCCGGAGACAGGATCTAAAAACGTTGACCGTAGCATCATTACAGTGTACTAGAAGGGGACGTGTGCCGTGCGCGGAGCGTCCCAATGGAGGCGAGGGGGGCCCCCGCAGCGACGAAGCAGCTTGGGTACACCTTGGGCGCGCTAGGGGGCGCTGCGAGCTAAAGGAGCGTGTGTGTTAGCCTGTGTTGCCCGTGTCGCAATGTCAGTTTGTGCTGTTTACGCGCGACCATTCCTTCGCTGCCGGTACATTTCGCCACATTATATGCTGTACATGAGTGAATAAGTGGCGGTGGTGTCCGTGCTTGTCTACGGGAATAAAAAAAAATGACTGGGAGACGGCGGGGCAAGCGAGACGGCTTCTGTTTTGTGCCAAATTGTAACAGCGGCTATCATTCGTGTAAGGAGGTGCGCTCCTTGTTTCGGGTGCCCCTTGAAGCTGATCGCAGGTAAGAATGGTCACAGAATATCAAGAGACGTGATCGAACCCTCGATGAGAGCAGCATTTCTTTACGCTGAGTTGGAAGCCGACGATGTCGAGCATAGCAAGGTAGCATGTGAAGAGACCCATTCACATTATAAGAAGCAAGCTGGTGAAAGTGCTGCAACCGCCAATGTTCTCATCACAGGAAAGAAAGTGGTGCCAAGAGGAACTTGTAGCACGAGAGGATGTAGAGTTGCTGGTCAACAATGTATAAGCAAGTTGTCTTTGTGCCCTGGAGTGGAAATATAGCCTTTAGCTGGCAAATGTCGAAGAACTGCGCGCTTGTTGTGGCAGATGACTTCGATGCATGTGTTCACCAAATATCAGAGAAAGCTGATACTCAACCAGCTTTCCAGAAGACGATGTCAGAAGGTATCTGCGAAGCAACTCCTCGTAATATACGGCGCAGGCCCGTAACCAGGAATTTTTTTCGGGGGGAGGGGGGGCATTTGTTGAAGGCCTTGAAAGACACGTATTTTCATTATTTATTCTCGGTAAAATGCACCCCCCCCTCCCACCATTGGAATTTCGGGGGGGGGGGGGGGCTAGGGCACCCCTCCTGGTTACGGGCCTGATACGGCGTTGTCTACAGAGAACGAAAGCCAAGCTTAGCAACGCGAGAATTAATAATAATATCTAGGGTTTAACATCCTGAAACCACGATATGATTATGACAGACGCCGTAGTGGAGGGCTCCGGAAATTTCGACTATCTGGTGTTCTTTAACGTGCACTGACGTCGCACAGTATACGGGCCTCTACCATTTCGCCTCCATCGAAACACGATCGCCGCGACCTGCGGGTCTAGCACCCTAACCGCAACATCACCGCGGCGGACAGCAACGCAAGGATTAGCTTGAGACAGATGAGCCAGGGTGTCATCATAAAGAGCTGTACTTCTTCGTTCTTGATTCTATGCTTCGTTTTTTATTCTAGCGCCGCCCGAAGAGGGAACAGCTAGGTGAAACACCTGAAGCTGAAGTGATGTAATTGTGCAGCTTTCTTGACAGGTGGGGTTAATAATCGATAATTTGTGGGTTTCTACGAGAGAAACAACAATATTATTCATTTGATAAGTCTGTGCCTCTTTAGAAGATATTTTTGCTTAATAAAAAGAGCAGCTGGTCTGCAAAAGTTTTGAATTAGAACTAAAGTTCAGAATTATGTTTGTCCTGTCGGCATCTTTTGCCATGCGCGACCAGTCGCCAAAGTAGAAGCAACACACAGTTACTCCAAACAACACAAAGAAGGCACGCTAATCTCTTCTGTGTCCCGTTTCAGCGCTGTTTGGAATAACTATGTGCACGTACCAACAAGCCCGCTTAGCCACCATTTTAAAAGCACCACGCAGATGCATTCGCTTGAACCTTCCCGACTGTTTATCATGCGAAGCAATATAAAAGATATAAAACACACGTGACCGAACACAGGCACTCATATGCATTAAATATAGATATTTAAGCTCTATGAGTTAATGCGTTAAAATTCATTTAATACCATTTTAAGGTGGGCCACTACTAGATAATAATTCTGAATTAAAAAAAAAACAGGCTCGACTGGCGAAAACGACAGCACTAAACTGTGATCGGGTGCGTTTTGTATACGCTTTTTACAGCGAGAAAACTGCAGCTGCCTATGCGGAAGGGCTAGATTTCGTCATTAGGTGGCATCACAGTGGTTATTAATCACATAGACAGCTGCACCTCCACGACGGACGACGGTAACTAGGAACGACACAAAATTCTGCCACTAAACCCGCTCCCAGACCTATCGCCACTATCGCCGCGGCGAACGTAGCGCTCCTGTGACAAGCAGTGCCCTCTGGTGGCGCGCGGAGCGATCATCACAAAAAGGACCCTCTTTCCGGCGTCGCACGACACACTTCCCCTTCTAGTACACTGCAGCATCGTTGAGTGCCGTTTTATCGAGGAATGATTCAGTACGGCTTCTTTAGCTTGATAGTTGCTGGTGCTTTTGTGCTGCGTTTTTGGGCTGAGAACGGGGAGCCTGAAGAGGAGCAGCCACACAGGCCCCAACTTACTGTGAAGGAAGCTGCGGAGGCCCTCGTCTTCCTTGAAGAATTTTGTTTTGGTGCTGCAGACAGCATGCGAGCTGCTGAGCACCTTGAAGAGCTCAGAAAAATTGTGTCCGCGCGAATTTCTGCTCGAAAACACACACGCATCCACGATTACTTTGTAAAGTAAAGGTATGTTGGAAAAACTCTTGCATTTATATTATGTTTATTTCGACCATTAGATAATTCGCACAATCGGATAATTCGGACATTTTTTCCGGTCCCTAGAAATTCAAATTAACGAGCTTTTACTGTATGGACTATAGCTAGGGCTCCGTGTTTTTGGAGTTTATTTTTCTTGAAATTCGGGTGCTTTTCAGTGTTTATTTTTGGGGAAAAAATTCGGCGTCCATCGGAGTTTATTTCTCGTAAATCACCAATTCTCCTAAATAAGGCGTCTAATTTTGCATTATAAGTTGTTGCAATGTGGTCTTATTGATAATTATTTCCAAAGAAATTGCTTTGTATTGTTGCTGATAACCCTGCTTCTCCATTCTTTCATTTTTTTTTCTCACTTGCTGTTTATTTACCCTGTTAATAGGGCTGTTCATGTGCACTGCCGTATAATCGCCAAGGTGTATTTTGGGGGGCAAGATCTAGTCAAGCTGCTCCTCAGCTTTTTCTCCCAGTCTTCCACATCTTGATCAAAATTAAGGACCTATTATTATTATTATTCTCAATACACTGTAATCTTAGATGAAATGATATCTTACCACGAAAATATGTGAACCCAGTAAGTGTATTTTAGATGTCTGGAAGGTTTGACTGCACAAACATGTATACACACGAGTACAAGTACAGCATAGACCGCTTATAACGTAAGTCGCCGGAGTCGCGAATATCCGCACTATAAGCGGTACCGCACTATAACCAAAACAACATTTTTGAAAGGCTGCGCATGTGCAAAACAGGACCAAGAGACAGCCGCGCGATTCCGACTATCGGGGCATGCGACTGGGACGTAAGTTTGCATCCGCTTAAGTTTGAAAATGTTGAACGGTTAGCGTTCGCGGACCTGCGGTGCCGACATAACGAACGCTAGCGGGAAAAAAAAAAAAAAAAAAAAAAAGGCGCCGTAACGGAAAGACGCCAACTAACTTTTCGGATCTCCTCAGTTATGCGGAGTTCGCCGCGATACCACAATGCACAGAAACTACACGTCAAACGGCAATTGAAGTTTCCGCACGCTTTCAGTTTTCCGGGCGCGTGCGCGCCGATGTCGTGGAAACAGTGGCGACCCCGAACCGCCACACGAGTGTTACACACACAGGCCCTCATTTGCGTCGAAGATGTAAGGCAGCCCTTCTAAATGCAACAAGTGTGAAATGTTCCGTTGACTCGGCACCAAACCGCAACTTTGATAGTCCGCGGCCACCACCGACGAGGCAGCTAGCGTTCGTTAGGCCTAGCGCGTTCGTTGCAATGTGGCATGCTGTCGCGAGACGCTTGCCTAAGAAACGCGCGGATATCGGGCGAGATCGCACTCACGAGCTAAACCGAGGGAAGCACGCGTGTACTGCCCTCGGTTTAGCTCGTGAGTGCGCAATTATTTTCCTGCATAGAACGAACCAACTGGCCCCTCAAGACGTCCTGATCAACGAAGTTTCGGTTCGCGGTCAGGAGAACAGCCGCCGCAACTATCCTGAAAAAAAGTCTTCCAAGCTTGCAAGTCCGCCTGTTGGTCGTCGAAGGCGAAAGCTCGATCGCGTCTCAAATGCATTGTCACTAGCGCGGTATTCGACCCGCACGTGCGAAATCTGCGCTCTACGACGACGCAAACAGCGGTGGACGCGGGCGCCCGTTCGTGGCGGGGCGCGCATGACGGGCGGCCGAAGCAAAAGCGGCGAAGGCTTCCCGGTCGCGTACCCAACCAGTCCCCCCTTCTCACACCCCGCACCCGCGTAGGGCTAAACGTAGGGCAGCTGCCCCCTTCTTTCTCCCCCTCGCGCCTCGGTCATTCTTTCCGCGTCCCCTCCTCCGTAACGCTGTGCGCTCTCTCCCCCGGCCGGCGCACCTGCGCTGATAACCGCGCTCGTCCCCTCGCTTCTCGGAGGAGTGGCCGGCAACCGCATTATAACCGGTCTTTCATCTTGGGGGACTGCACAATAAGCGGTATGTGTATACATGGAGTCCTATGGGAGGGTAAATGGGAGTCAGAAAAAACCGCATTATAGCCGGTCCTGCACTGTAAACGGTTACGTTATAAATGGTCTGCGCTGTACTACTTCAACACGAAACATCTTCGTTTGTGCGTATTACAACCTTAAAGCTTGCTGTCATAGACGCAGGCATACATTACGAGGTTACTGTCACTGATGGAGGTGGGCTCCTTTAGATTGATGATTCACAGATTTGAAAATCCGCTTTGAACGTTGGGAATGCCCTTTTAAAATTGGAGTTTAATGGATAAATCTGACTTGTGAAAATTTTTACCGGCGAGTGTTTATTGGATTTTTTTCGGATTAATCCCAAAACACAGTGGGCAGGAGCCTGCAAATAAATTCTGTGTGATACAGGAGCTGCAAGGAATGTTGAACATGTATTTCTGCCTTAGAATAGCTGACCAACAGAACTATAAAAAAGAAACTTGCAAAAGAGATGAATTTGTTTTCTTTTTTTCTTCAAACAAAGAACCAACTTTCATCTTTATTTGTGAACATCTGGCACTTGTCTAAAGGTTTTATGCATATTGTACCGCCACTATAGAAATTTGCTTGAAAATTATTCTGTACTACCATTCACTTTAGCAGTGCCTAAAACCAAAAAGTGATATCACCCCAAGCTTATTAATTCACACCTAAATCAAAGTACTGGGTGTATTTTACAAATGTAATATGCAGCTGCAATGGTAATTTATTCAGTTTATTAGTCAATTATTCAGTTTCATAGCCTCTGCAAGTGATGAATGCCTATTTAGAGCCCTCCACCGGAAGTATTAGATTAATGCTTTATCTTGCAAGCTACGCTCTAACCTCGATATAACGAACACGGATATAACGAATTATTGGTTATAACGAACTAAGTGAAGAATACTCTTGCAATAGGTACAGTGTTCAGAATATACCTTTATAACGAATATTTGGATATAACGAACTTATTTTCGTATAAGATGCAACTTCGTTATAATGAGGTTAGAGTTTACTATTCCTTAATTATCTCACCTCTAAAGCAATAATATAAAGCAACTGGTGTAACGAGACTACTAAATGAGTAGTGGAGCACCTGAGAAAGAGCTTCCGGTCTTCGAGGTTCCGGTAAGCAGGCACCCTGGCCACAGCCTCCTTTTCATCCCAGGACAATGCAAAGCGGCCGTCGGACTCGGCTGGCGAGAGGTCCTCATCGGAGCCACACTTGGAAGACTGGCTCGACTGACTGGGGCTGCCAATCATGGAGTCCTCACTGGGCACTGGGAGAATAATGACACAATCGAGATTAGAAGCTGGCTTGCAGAGATGCAGCTAAGTTAGAGGGAAGAAAATGCAGATGAGCATTCACGCTGAAGGTTTCCAACCCTCGTGAATACAAAGTCGATTATGTATTGTCCAGTCTGTACAGAAATACGGAGGATAGGAGTCTTGTAGACCAGTGCGAATATTCGAGTGGTTTGAACATTCGAAAAAAATGTTACGGTGTTCCAATACACCTCAACACGAGTTTAAAATTTCCGAAATTTTGCAGTATTCAAAACAAACAACTAGACTTATTTTGCTGCTTGAACATAATTTAACTCAGCGCACGACAACACGGACACAAGAGAAGAAGGGACAGACCACTCTCTTGTGTCCGCGTCGTCGTGCGCTGAGTTCAATTATGTTCAAGTACGGTTACCAACTGGCCCAGCTTTCAGTCCTTCTGCAGTTTATTTCGCTGCATGTGACCTGCCGGAAGAGGCAGTTTCACTGCAATGTGACACCGCTGTGCGGTAAAACGTCCTATTTAGGGGAAACGTGTACTTTCGCAAAGCAACACTTAAAGGGACTAACAACTGCCCAGAATATGAAATGACATGTCTCCACTGATGGAAAGATTGTCCGTCGCATTGACTCAAACTAACCCTGCTTTTTTTCGTGAGAGGTGGATTTATATTTTTATTTCTTTATCGAAAGATGCAAAAAATGACCTTTGGCGTTTCTGGTGGCAAGAAACACGAACGATTCGATGCACCCTATCACGTAACCGTTGATGGCTGTAGGCAGTCAAGGATCTTTTTGCTGGTCTTGAAATATTGTCCGTTTCTTTATAGTAAAAGATATTACTCTATAAAAATGTACACATAGGCCTGCGTTAGTAGTATGCATTAAAGTGCCACCGCTTCGTGCGACATAATGATCCCATGCTCATAAAGCGCGTCTTGAGCAACTTTTCAGCGTACTCATGCCACCTTTCACGCAGTTTCAAGGTCGCTAAGATTTTGGAGCGACATAATTTTGCTACCTATACTTCGTCTCAGAAATGACGTGCACTGCTACTCGGCGCGGCCGTGCATATATATGCGCAGTGACGTTCTCGGTGACTTGGCTTGGCTTGTGCATCGAGAGAGTAACAACGCTGGGACAAGCCACCCATGACAAAGGCACAGGCAACCTTTGGCACAGGCGCACGTGAGGTGGCACAAATACAGGGAAGGTTTATAATGCCACATCATCTCATTGTAGCAGCTTATTATTTCCGAAATTGGTTGGAAAGCTCAAAATAACGGTGGTTAAGCATAGTTACAGGAACCCGGCGGGCAGATGCTGCTAACCACGACGTCAAGCTAACTGGAGAGATCGAATGCAAGCGACAACAGCGAGTTGAGGAAGTGCCGGTGTGGGTAGAGCAGCATCAACGTGGCAATGGCGGGTACACGTTCGCCGGGGCCAATGCATGCTTTTGGCAGGAGTTTCTTGAGCGGCCCTTTGGCTCCGTTGGGATTAACCCACTGCTAAACACCGGGGCCACGAATTTCAGCTTCGCTGGTTAACAATCTCTACTGAGTGCTTGGGTGGCGATATTTTTTTAAAATTTGTCCTGCTGTCCAATGAAGCCATTGAGTATGAGGAGGGTGGTATCAGGAAGGTGAAACTTCGAGCACTGGCAGGATGCCAAGATGGCTGCGCTCAGATCGGGAAAGACAAGACGGCCCTGTGTACTCAGGTTATTGCGCAATTTAGAGGCGTCTTCGAATCATCTGTGCTGATTAAATTACTTTCTTGGGCAAGGTGCAGTTTCAGCTAAGTCGCTTTCATATGGCATAGATAAAAGGCAATGTAGATAGTCACTGAAGATGCTCATAGGGGCGCTTCATGCCCCCGCTCCAATTTTTTTTTTTTGACGAATTTCGCATGCTATCCATGAAGAAATTTGTGCAAAGTGAACTGAATGTGTGCCTTCAGTATAAAGATAGGGCTACCTCAGCCTTATTCTTTGATTGTGCTCACGGTAGTCATTGTAAAAATTCCAAGCTGCAACTTGATTGCTTGCGAAAGTTTTACGCCACTAAATGATCGCACCCAAAAGTGTTGGTCAATTTTTATAAAGAAACTGTGTGAATGTTACATGAGTAAATACAGTAGTAGTTCACTCTTAAAACTAGGCTTGTGGGAATATTCGAACGATTCGAACATTTGAACGAATATTGCGGTATTCGAATTTGCTTTGATTCGAATTTAAATTACTGAAAATTTCGAAGTATTCGAAATGAACGAATAGATGCATATTAATGTCCGCATTTAACCTCCTGTAAAGGTGGTTTCACTGCAGTGAGGTGGTGCTAAGCCATGAAAACGCATATCCAGGGGAAATCCGCACTGCCGCAAAGCCCCACTTCACGGTTAAATGAGATATTACCCTTGCATTGATTCATTTTTTAAGTTTAAAAGCTTGTTATACCGGCTTATATGCTCTAACTATAGTAAATTTTGAAACGTAACATATTTTACAGGTTATCACTTGCATTCTACCAAAAGTCGGATTATGCTACCATTTGAAGTTGTTTCTGCTTTCTTTGTAGCAAAAAAAAATGGCATTTGCACAGGCCTTGTTTCAATTTTTAAAAAATATCGTGCAGAATAGTTAGGTCATGACAAATATGCCCATTTTTCTTTATAATATGTGATATATACTATTCGACTTCGATTCGAAATTATTCGACCAAAATCACTATTCGCTTCGAATTCGCTTCGAACCTAAAATTCACTATTCGCACAAGCCTACTTAAAACCCATCAGCTGCAGCTCTGACCTGAGCCACTGAAATCCGACTGGCTAGTGGCCGGTCGGTGAATCAGATGAGGTTCTGGCACATAAGGCCGCGACCCGAGGTAGCCGTTGGTGGGTTGCTCGGTCGGCACGAGGTAGACGTAGGTGTGCAGCTGCATCAGGATCCTCTCCTGAAGCATCCACACCAGAATCTGCAGCAGCTGCTTCTGCAGATAGACAAATACAATGCCCGTTAAAGGCCCACTGCAATTGAACTTAAGTTCATTTCATCTGTATCTTAACAGAAACAGTGGCAACACTTGGCGGAGGTCCCTGCTCTACAAAAAATCTTGGCAACAGCAAATAGCTTGCACGCAGCCCAAAACTGAATCCAACCCTGTCATCTTACAATACAACAATCGAAATCACCATCCAAGCACTTTGTACGGATGGTTAACCCGCGAAGCTCCAATATGCGGCCTGGGTATTTATCACTGGATTAACCCCAACAGCTCATTAAAGCCTTTCTCAGTCATTGCTTAAGTCTGTCCAGAAATCTTAAATAGTTTTGCTGCCCGTGTGTTCCCTTCTTCATTTTTAGTGGGCCAGTCGGGAGTAGTGGGGCTTGCACAATTTGCGTGGCACGTGCACTTGGGGTTTTTGCGTATTTAAGACGGGTGCACTTTGGCTTGCCTAGCCATATACAGCTTCCCTGTAAAAACAGCACTATCAATTGACATGTTATAACGCAATAAGAGATAAATACTAGATAGGAAATTAATCATTGCTTTATCACATGTGAGATACATTTACTATATACATACGTTCAATATAATCATATCAATATGAATTTCTCACATAATATCGATATAATAACCAGGACTAAATTAATATTAAGTACGCAATTATAAACATTAGAGATCTTTAAGCTGGATGAAAAATTTGAGTAAAACAACATAAATAACGAGCAACAAACATTAGCAATGATTCACTTATAGCACCCATTGAATAGATAAAGGGAAGGGTAATATATAAGGGAAACGCTAAATTCGTTACGAATAGTAGCAGCATACCAAAGAGGTTAAAGAAAAATTGTGTAGTGGAAGCTCTTGAAATCCGGTATCAGCAAAAGTGAAGCTAGTGTTCCCCCCCCTCTTAAAGGGGGGACGTGGCAATGAAAACTATTTTTGTTATTTATAGAGATAAAGGGATGCAATTTGGCATGTAGATGTGATTTGATGTGCTGATATCATAACTGAAATCGGTATTGCGCTATCTAATGTAGTTTTTTAGAGTTACAACACCTGATATACTCTCATTGTCATCCCAAAAATAATTAATGAATTAGACATAAGTTCGTCAAGATTTTTGCATAAGGGTATTCCCAAGGGCCCATTCTGTGCCGTAATGCTATTGGTTTATTTTTTATTATTCAAATATGGACACAAAAAGAGTTTTTGAGATGTCCTGTACATATTGTCTTACTAACAACGTTTACAAAAAGCCAATTATATAAATCTGTATGATGTGCACACAAATATGAACAGCATTACGGCACTCACCAATGTATCAGGATCCAAGCGCAACAAACGAAATGGATATATCTTTATTTGTTGTGAAATCGCACAGGGATGACTGACTGCAACTGCTCAAAAAATGAAAGCTGAGAAAACGGAGGTTAAAGAATATGGAGCTCAAAGTTAAGAAAATGGCACCCAGAAGGAAGCTGGCTTTATTTTTCATTGGAGAAATTCAGCTTTGTGGCTATCCTGAGCTCCGATCTGTCCCCTTTACGATGATGCCAATTTGGTGCATAATTTCCATTGCACCATTGTCTATTTATTAGATGTGAAGCATCTTATGCTCGGCGCTATGTCCGTCCCTCCCGCATCCGGCGTCCCGCGTCCGGCCACTTTCATGAAGTAGGGAAGCACCCATTATGTGAACCAGAACAGTGTAGTAATACGAACGCCGTCACCCACTACCACAGTCATCAGAGTCATGGCCGAGAGCACAGAGAGGCTGCTTAGCAATGGCTGGGCATCTGGTGTCTGTCGCCCAGGTTGACCCCATTCCTTGATCTTGCTTGCATGTGTTTAGAGGGAGCTTAGTCCGTCCCTCCTTCCCGCGTCCCACACCACCACAGCGCATGCGCGTCCCCTCCCCCCTCTCTCTCTCCTCTCCTACACTCACCCCCCTTTCTCTCCTCAAGGAATCCTCTACTCTACGAAACGGCCCCCACGTCCCACACCACCACAGCGCATGCGCGTCCCCTCCCCCCTATCCTCTCCTACGCTCACCCCCTTTCTCTCCTCTAGGAATCATCTACTCTACGGAGCGGCGCCTGCGTCCCACACCCCCCACAGCGCATGCACGTTCCCCTCACCCTCTCTCTCCTCTCCTACGCTCACCCCCCTTTCTCTCCTCTAGAATGCCTCTACGAAACGGCCCCCCACGTCCCACACAACCACAGCGCATGCGCGTCCCCTCCCCCTATCCTCTCCTACGCTCACCCCCTTTCTCTCCTCTAGGAATCATTCACTCTACGGAGCGGCGCCTGCGTCCCACACCACCACAGCGCATGCGCATCTCATCTCCCCCTCTCTCTCCTCTCCTACGCTCACCCCCTTTCTCTCCCCTAGGAATCCTCTACTCTACGAAACGGCCCCCCGCGTCCCACACCCCCCCCACAGCGCATGCGCATCCCCTCCCCCCTATCCTCTCCTACGCTCACCCCCTTTCTCTCCTCTAGGAACCATCTACTCTACGAAGCGGTGCCTGCGTCCCACATCCCCACAGCGCATGCGCGTCCTCTCCCCCCTCTCCTCTAGGAATCCTCTACTCTACGGAGCGGGTCCCGCGTCCCACACCCCCCACAGCGCATGCACGTTCCCCTCCCCCCGCTCTCTCCTCTCCTACGGTCCCCCCCGTCCTCTCCTCTAGGAATCCTCTACGGAGCGGCGCGCACGACAGGTGGTGCGACAGCTGCATACTCCGCTGGGGGCGCCACGGTAGTTCCGCGGTATGAAAATGATGGTGCGCGCGCGCCCTCGTTCTCTCTCCTGTGCAGCGCCGCTATGAGCGCCCGGACCACTGCCGTGAAACGAGAGCGGCGACGTTCCTCCCGCTCAAGCTAATTATCTCCCCGCTGCTTCGCATCCACACATGGTTCCCTTTAGCGGGAGATGGGGAAGTTTTTTTAAACCTCCTTACAGTATACATGGCTGACGGTGACATGTGCAACAGGGCACACCACCTTTGAGATGATAGTGGGCCCTGTTGTCTTGGAGGCCATGCCGCAGAGATGCGCATCCTAGGTCATGCACTTGTCATGCATGCCTCCTGGCAAATGGTCACGGTGTCACCTTTCACAGTATCACAAACAACTATTTCTGCAGGCTATTCCCGACCCTTCCGCTCACATTTCAAACATCAGACTTTCTCACAAGTGCTCCTGTGTGTCTAGCTACCAGAAACCAGGCTTTCTATCTGGTCTGGAATTTTCAACACAGTTGGCCATACAATCTAGCAACACAGTAACTTTTGGCGCAACAAAATGACGCAAGAAAGACATCAGGACACAGCATCTTTCTTGCGTCTTTTTGTTTCACTACTAAAATTTACTGCGGATAAGCACCAACTAGCCCGTCAACACATTGGGTTAAATCTAGCGACAGCTCCATTTGCAAGACTCCACAGCTTCAAATGCTCTGCAGGATGCCGTGGCCATGCTAAGAGAATGAGCAGTCTCAGTAAGTAATTACCACTGTGCTGCGTGACCTGCTTAAATTATCACCACCAAAAGTCCTGCCCCAATCAGAGTAACACTGACAATTCCTTGCTGGTCATCAGCTATCTTGCATGTCATTACTAATATACTAGGTAAGTTTTCCAAGGCACCCAAATTATAATTCAAGGCTTACTACAACAGAAAGTTGAGCTAGTTGATAGGTATTCAACACAAACACAAACACACGAAAGATAACAAAACAACACTAATGCCAACCTTGCTGTCTGATTCTCTTCCCCTTTTATGATAAGGTTTACTACCCTCAACAATTTAACAACAATGGTTTTTAATGTCTCAATGGGTGCTGTTTACAGTTAGGAGGACTTTAATAGCTCAGCTTAATAACATGAAAAATGCCAGTCCAATGCTTGGTTTCATTGCAGTCCATGTTTTAGCACTCTCATAGAGGCTGCAAAAACTTGTAGTGCATGCACTTTTTGCAATTATTAAGCTGCATGCTCACAAATGATAATATTAGTGTTAAAGCTTTAGTAAAGCTAGGCCTCTTGTATAAATATCAACTACGCATAAACTGCTTAACATTGTTCTAAATTTTGGTAGTGTCCAATCAGTCCCAACAATCCCACAGTTCTATTTTGCAATCATCATTAGCCTAATTTCCCTGCAAGGTACATAAATCTCCAAAGAGTTCCAATTAACCTAGTACTATTTAAGCAAACGCATAATATTAGCCTTAAGTTTCGAAAACCTTAATTTACTGTTAAGTCTTACCACCAACATGGCTTAACTACAGAGCAGCATATTGTCACATAGTTGTTATTGTGAAAAATTCCTCATTGACTGAAGTTATGCCCAGGAAAACATTCACAGTTAAAGCATGGTTGTTGGCCTTAGAAAAAGTTATGTGCAAACCTAATGTGCTGGTGATTCATACACAAGTTACGGTACGTGTCAGCACAATTGCTGGTGGTCACATACATCCCAGAATGTGCACTCTAGTGTCCCCATAATGTGTGCAGTCCGACAAGAACAATCTAAAATGTTCTCATAAATTGAAGCAGAGCTTGCATAGTGCAATAACAAGTGTAACAGTTTTAATCAGTAAAACCCCATTAAGCTGAAGAAGAAAAGAAAGTACATTCGTAAGCAATATGAAAGGGAACAACAAATGTATGTTTAATCAATGATCCCTTGTAATGTACTGATATGAATGTGATGTATGGAATTGAAAAAGATACCGTTCTGCTTGAGGATTTAACGTTATGAACACTGTTGTGCTTGGCAAGTGCATTTAGCCACAGTGACCTTTGAAGGGGCCCTGCAACACTTTTCTGATTTATAACAGAATACACTCAAACCTCGTTATAACAAACTCACATCTGCCACGAAAATACTTCGTTATGTCAGAAAATTCGTTATAACCGTATATTCATAACACTGGATCTGTGACAAAACTATTCTTAACTTACTTCGTTATAACCGATAATTCGTTATATTCGGGTTCGTTATACCGAGGTTTGAGTGTAGTCTCACTATTAGCACATGACACTTCAGGAACCGCATGCCGCAAAAATTTTTTGAATCTGTCAAGTACGAGCGGAGTTACAGGTGTTTGTTGCACCATGGCCTCCGAGATGGCGGGCGCGCGGCGGGTTTTTTCTCCGGCCGTCCCAATCGCACGGAGAGAGCGTATGTCCCGAGGTGGGCGTGGCCCGCTCTTTTCTCCGCACCGCGGCGCACTTACTTGGGATCGGATAGGATTGGAAAAGCTGCCACGCTGTTGGCGCAGCTTGCATGTGGCGAGGAAAAAAATGGTTTTGCGCTTTTATTAACCTCGCGCTGATTTGGAAATGTCTGGTCAAGGTGTACGAGAGGCCAAGTCAATGCCGGGGCCTATCGATTCTCAAATGGGCCTTTTTTATATTTTTTTTGCTGTAGATTTGTGCCGCCTTTATTAGAGCACTTAGAAAAGCGATGCCTCTGCAAGAGATCCGCATGTGCTAGAAACTTACCATACTTCGAAATTTGCGGGCTGTATAGCATGGGGACGCTAGCAAAGGAGAAAAAAAAAAAAAAGAACGATGATGAGGCTGGGCGTGATGACGCCCGGGGCTCGCGCTCGCCCTGCCGCTAAAGACCGATCAGTCGCTGCCGGGCCTTCGTAAATTAAACGCGTTTTTCTTGTCGCCTACGTGTTCTCTGAGGGCTTCGGCCGAACACTGGCCCCGAGCCCACAATAGATATGTTGATAATTGGAGGGAAACAGCGCGAAAGACGAAGGACCAGGCAGAGAAGGACACAAACAACAGTCCTTCTCTGCCTGGTCCTTCGTCTTTCGCGCTGTTTCCCTCCAATATGTCGTACCAACACGCCCAAGCAACCACTTTAGATGTTGATAATGTTGTAAGTAGATTTAAGGCCTGCGACGGAAGCAGTATCGCAAAAAGCAGGAATCGGTGCTTGCTCCCTTTGTGCATTTTTTCCTTCAGTGTAACAACATATAGCGAAATGAAAACACGTACAGCAGCACTCAAATTTTCCATTAGGAACACTTTGTTTATATTTCCTTTATTAACAACTTGCAGGCACTTCCTTCTATACGGAATGCTTTACAGGCATTGTATAACATGTGAATGCCATCACAGCAGCGTAAAGAAGTAAAAAAGTGACACCGGCATAAAGGAAGCATTATCCACACAGAGTGAAGTGGCAGATTGTGGCCTTCATGCAGTCAATATACATCGTAAAACTGAAGCGAAAATTAAGATCATGAAAAAATCACGCACGCAAAGCTGCTGGTAAACACTGCGCAACGATCAATGCACTGCAATGCATGCGAAGAAATTAAATAAAACCAAAAATGCTAAGACGTAAGAAAAGCACTATTCGCATAAGACAGCTCAGTGCTGCATGAATACAATACCATAAGTACAACTAAAATGTAAACTAAAAATAGGAACTATGCACAGAACGAAGCACAACGAATCTACGCAGTAAATACTGCACGAAGATTACGGCACCACAAAGAAAAAAAAAACATGCGCACGCTGTAATCCTGCGCGCTCTGCTTTCTGCTGCGGTCTCCGCTGCCGCTGGAATCCCAAGTGAGTGCGCCGTCTCGCGGTAGCCGGGCGCGCGACGCGATGTACGTTTTTTTGCTGGGGAGCGCGGCGCATTGGGACGGCCGGAGAGAAACCCGCCGCGCGCGGCGCGCCATGTCGGAGGCCATGGTCGCACGCTTCAAGGCTTTTCATGCTAGTGAGCGTGCCGAAAGGTATGCAGGGAGGAGGTGACAAGGGAGCAAGAAGATGCATCCTTTCGTTAGTGCGTGTCATGGCCTTGAGCACTTCCTTTTCTTGTTTTTCTTCGAATGCGCGGCTTACTTTCAGTGTGAACATGAGGGCGGGCACATGGCGGCACCTCGTGACGGCTACGTTAACTACGCAGCTCACGTTACTCAAGTCAGCCAACCGCCAGGGACGTGGGTATATGACACAAAATTTGGGTAATATGGCATCATTTGCAGAGAGAAGAGGGAGCAATTTCTAGCTGACTTTGA
The DNA here is from genome assembly GCA_030522465.1 of Rhipicephalus appendiculatus. Lineage (NCBI taxonomy): Eukaryota > Metazoa > Arthropoda > Arachnida > Ixodida > Ixodidae > Rhipicephalus > Rhipicephalus appendiculatus. Next base: position 10,815 of record JALIZH010019516.1, on the reverse strand, counting down.
GAATTAATTGGAAATTCTCGGCCTCGTGCTGTGCTATAATGTTTGGCTCACATGTTCTCGGGAGCCTCAACTACCAGTCAGCAGGATTTTCTGACCATGCTCAATGAGTGTTGCAGGGCCCCCTTAAGGGGAGATGCGAGTCGAAAAACACAAGCTTTTTTTTCAAAAATTACATATTTTCGTTTTAATTTGCTTTCACAAGCTTAGTTTCTCTACTTTCACGACAAAGAAACCGAAGATTGTAATCAAACTTGAAGTAGGTCAAAATCGCTTTTAAAGAGCACAAGGTGGCTACTAAAAATCTAAGAAGTGCTGATTGTCTAGAGTCCCCTGGAAATTGTCACCTGGCTGCTTGCCATTGCATTTCGCATGGGGGGGTTCACTAAAGTCACATGCTCAAAATAACCATGATTGCCAAGCTCTCATGACGGAATAAATCATCTTAAATGACAAATCTTTTCCACATAGATGCGCTTTCACTTATACCTTTAAAATGCGTTTTTTCTCAAGATACAATTCTGGGCAACTTCATCAGTTTTAACATCACGTTTTTGGTACTTCTGATAGCCAGATCAGAATGAAATTTTGCCCACATATTTATTAAACTGTGCAGAGTGCAAGTATCTACTTTAAAACATGACATCGCCTAATATAATTATTACGAACCTAAAATAAGCAATTATTATGGTCTGAGCATTCTAAGACTTCTCACATCACAATTTTTCTTGTCCATTAAAATGTCTTATACGTGCTTCCTTGGCAGTTATTTGCATTCTACAGATAATTTGGAGCAATATGAGCCAATAATGGCTCAGAACGATAAATATTTACTGGCAAAAGAACAGTCTACAAAAAGAACTATATTTTACACATTGTCGTGGTACAAAACGAAAACTGGACAACTTACTATAAAACTAATTACATATTTGAAATCAGCATAAAATGCTATATATACAGCGAAAATTTCGCTGCCTTAGGCTACAGATTAACGCAACTTTTTTTTCCGAATCGCATCTCCCCTTCAGAGGCAATTTCAGTGTTCCTTCCCAAGTTGTTCACGAATGTACACGTAGTAATATAAAGACATTTCAAGCACAGCATTAAACGCAATCAACGTCCCAAAATAAACACAAGTGCAAACTAGACATAACACATACTCGTTCATTTTTCAGGTCCATGGGGTCATTCAGCTGAGACAGCGAAGTGGGCAGCGAGAACTTGGACATAAACGCCGGTAGCGAGACACCAGGAAACATCTCGGCGAACCTCTCGTGCACCGGAGACTTTCTGTAGGTGACAGAAAACACTTGTTTCAATCGCTTTAATATCACCATTAGAGCAAAGATCAAACCAGAGCATCAAGTAATGCAGATTTCATTTGAGTTCTTCCACATTTGCCATGTTCACATGCATACAACAAAGGCATAGGTTTCTGCTGAGCAGAAAATCCTAGGACTGTAAACCACCTAGAACACAACTATGTACCAGAACATAGCGTAACTCTTTGGGCTACAAAGACAACAAGGTGTTTCCAACAGAAAAAACAAAATTTTGGACTGTGAAGCCAATCATCGCGTGTTCAAAAAGCTATCAAAGCTTTCTGTGCCTGTGAATATTATGCTCAGCAAAACAGTCAACCCTCGCGACAACAAAACTGACAGGACACGCGAAAAATTTCACTAGAGCGGACATTTGGTTGTGGCGAAATCCTTCCCAGAACGCTGTCACATTTCACTACACCCATCACAAACATCGTTTATTTTCGAAAAAGACTCTAAGCTTCGTTTGTCACCTTCCCTTACACATGAGCACAATGGTTCGACACTCGCATGTTTCATGAACCACTGCGAGTGTCGACACTCGCTAGATCCTATACAAGAACCATTGGCTCTGCATTTCACGGACCACAAAGCAGTAATAATGAAGGCAAAACTGAAATCTACAACTCAACACGATATACCATTTATCACCAATAAACATTGTATATAACTGTACACCACTTTGTCACTCATTTACATGCGTGAGTGGGCAATGTCACGGGTGATTTACAGTAACACCGAACGATCCCACTGCTTTGCCCACTCATCATCATTCACTTTGTGGAGATGCGGTAATTTTTTTTTTCTCATCCCTCCTCTAATGTAGAGTAGCAAACAGACGACAGCCGAATTAACCGCCACACCTTTCCTTTTTCCCCTCTCCCCCATCAGGCAGACAAGTGAAAGGTGTAGCTCCATCAAACACACTCACATATTGGTTGGTGCATTAGGAGCAAGGACGTAACAGTTGCTCTCGCACAGAGGGTAGATGATGGTGGCCTTGGCCCAGTAGACTAGATGAGCAGACAGCTGAAATACCTGCGGCAAAGAATGTTCCCATTAACAACCCCGACAGACATGGCCCATTGACAACTTTCGAAAAGTAAATAACGGTACAGCAGCATAAAAACTTAACACTCTTTCAACACACGATGTACAGTATAACACTACTACAAATCTAGGTTTCATCAGAGCCCAGGAATTGCCGTGACTCTGCCACAATGCCGGCTTTAATTAAAGCCCATGAACTTAACTTTAAAATTTCAAGCTTGTTCTCTGAAAACCTCAGTGCAAAGGCTCGACACTTTGATCGATTGTTTGATTGATTGATTCACTGAGTGATTGATTCACTGATTGATGACTGACTGACTGATTGATTGATTGACAAAGCTGGAACATATTTATAAGGTCAAGAAGAGAGATGACATACCTGGCAGTGGCACGAAAACTGACATAACTATTGCCATATGTAATACTGATGTACCCGATATTAGCAGAAGCCCAACAGTCAGAGTACAAGGAGCTCAGAGACTGCATGGCAACAAATACTTCACTTGTATGTCACTAAATGAGTCAACTATTCACATGTCGCACAGCACTGTAGTCTCAGGGCCACTTGTGCAATGACCATCACGTTGCAATTCACATTGAGTGCAAGAGTACACAACAAAGACCGGGTGGAACAGCAATGTAGCTCGATTAAGCTCCCCTAGCAGCTTTAATGATGACAGAACTCCCCACACATACCTGTCGTAGAGTAAGATCCGTATCCGCAGCAAGTTGCACCAGGCTGCGCATTGGGCTGGCTGTGTGGATGAGTCGTACAAGTGCGGATGATGCGTCCGTAGGCAGAGATTCTACCAGCTCCCTCGGGTCCACCAAAAGCAGGAGGGCATGGTATGGCCTGGAAGGTATCATCATCATCATCAGCCTGACTACGCCCACTGCAGGGCAAAGGCCTCTCCCATGTTCCGCCAATCAACCCGGTCCTGTGCTTTCTGCTGCCATGTTGTACCTGCAAACTTCTTAAACTCATCTGCCCACCTAATTTTCTGTCTCCCCCTCACGCGTGTGCCTTCTCTTGGAATCCAGTCAGTTACCCTAAATTACCAGCAGTTATCCTTCCGACGTGCTACATGCCCAGCACATTTCCATTTCTTCTTCTTGATTTCAACTATGATATCCTTAACCCCCGTTGGTTCCCTGACCCACTCTGCTCTCTTCCTGTCTCTTAAAGTTACACCTATAATTTTCCTTTCCGTCGCTCGCTGCGTCGTCCTCAATTTAAGTTGAACCCTCTTTGTAAATCTCCAGGTTTCTGCTCCATAGGTAAGTACCGGTAAGATGCAGCTCTTATATACCTTCCTCTTGAGGGATAGTGGTAGACTACCATTCATGATTTGATAATGCTTGCCGAATGAGCCCCATCCCATCCTTATTCTTCTAGTTATTTCACTCTCATGGTTCGGCTCCGCGGTTACTACCTGTCCTAAGTAGACGTATTCCTTTACAACTTCCAGTGTCTCGCCACCTATCGCAAAGCGCTGTTCTCTGCCAAGATTGTTCCACATTACTTTAGTTTTATGCATATTAATTTTCAGACCTACTCTTCTGCTTTCTGTATCCAGTTCAGTAATCATGAGCTGTAATTCGTCCCCCTGAGTTACTCATCAATGCAATGTCATCAGCGAATCGCAGGTTACTAAGATACTCTCCATTAACTCTTATCCCTAACTCTTCCCCATCTAGGGCCCTGAAAACCTCCTGTAAACACGCAATGAATAACATTGGAGAGATTGTGTCTACCTGTGCATGCTGCAAAATGTCAAGACAACAATGCCAGAACAACATTGTTGACGAAGCATACGATAGCTGTGTGAAGACGGCCCTAGCCAACATTCACCCGTGCTGGTGCTATGTAAGCAAATATGATACACTTCACACAAGCTAGACTTTTTTTCAAAATTAATTGCTGCATTATGATATATTTTGCCTGGATTATAGTCTTATATGACAGTACTACAAATGTGCTAGTTATCGTCACTGCAGGCCTCATTATTCCCAGTTTTAACTCACAAAATAGACATTCTAATGCTAATTCAAGGACTGCTCCTGAAACCCAGATTACTACTTACCACAAAATTATGACATACCATTGATATAAACATTCACAGAAGGCACGATTAACATATGCGGCAGTGCTTTCAAAAGGCACATTGCAAGATCTACTGCTAACAATGAAGAGGAGTCAATGTAGTTGCATCTCTCTCGCATGGTGAAAGTCCTTTTTGCTAAAGAAGCATGAAGCCCATTTACAGTAGGTGAAACTTAATATAACTTGCTGGATATAACAAATTACCATTTATAGTAAAGTACATGAAGAATAGTCTTGGCACTGACACAGTGGTGTGAATAAACACTTTTAACAAATTTTCTAATATAATAAACCTATTTCTGCGTAAGCTCTGGCTTCGTTCCACGAACCAGGTGTGACTGTACATGGCAGTGCAGGTTCCTTACAATATGCAATTAAACTATCTGCTTGCTTCTAATGGAGGACTAGAGGTCGACTAGAAATGCCCACAAAGCTACAAGAAATGTAGCAGACCACATGCAAACTTGCAACATGCGCATGGGTTCCAAACAAACTTGCGATGCGAATGCTCACCTGAGTTGTGTCAGGCACTTCTGAATAGCTTCGGCCTGTTGGAAACAGTAAAATGTGTGCAGTGTAATGGACTGCTGTGCGAACGCACGCACGTGAGCACAACCGTTTCATCTAAGCACAAAACATGCTTGTGACACTCAGTGCGTTCCTGTCTCTGCTACACAAGCTTACTGCATATACGCAATGCCATACACAAACTGAAGTACCGTGACCACGGATACTATATTGAATTACTGGCTATGTCTGACTATGTCGTGATGGTCACGTTAGATTATTTTCTCGAATGTTTTTACTGAGTGAGCCACCACTGTTACACCATTGCTGCATAATAGAAACTTTGTGCATGTACGCAATTATCTTATGGGAACAGCTAAAGTAACTCTAAAACTTCTTTACGTAGCATCGACAAAATTTACGCCCAAGTTTCTGAAGAACATGCAAGCTTATTATTCAACTTTCCTATGATTTGTTTTTAGACATTTCATTGAGCACAGCAGCCTGCTATCAGATTGGAAGCTTGGGAAAGTTGTGCCGCTCTTTAAATTCAGGAACAAAAAAATCTCATCTCAATTGCCCACTGACTTCTTTGAGCGGTATCCCACGCAAACTTTCAGAAAAATGTAATGTAGTCTACTCTTGTACCTGGATTCAAATGACCTTTTTTTTCCTCCTGTGAACATTGATACAGAAAAGAAAACCCTATTTGTGCAAAACACAAATTCCGTCGTCTACTCGTCAGATAGCATCATCCCTCGACTGAGGTTCTTTTCTTTTCCGTACCTTTTTATTGTGTGTTTAGGGCATTCAAAATGTAGATATGAGGCAGAGAAACCGAAGCTGTATGATCCATTCCTTAAACACACTGAGCTATTTCTAATAAGAAACAGTTGATAGTCAGCACTTTGTTCAGTTTGTTCTTTCGCTGTCCCAACATTTCCGCTGTTTCAGCGTAAAATAGCACAAAATGTTTAGAAAGGCACTGAAAGCCGCTAAATGGTGTGACCTGTCTCAGTTCATTATAATGAGCATTGACAATTGCTAGAGTGTACTGACTGTGTGTGTTTCGTGACTATAAGTTAATGTTCTTGCGCGTGACAATTAACAGCATCACTTGTCCTGACAATACGAGACATTGCAATGACGCAAAGTGCAACTGGCGGATTACTACGTATATGTACTGCTTAATAGTGTCGTTCTCAACCCACCCCCCATCCATTGACGCGGTCATGCCAGCACGGCCCTCACGTATTCGAACGGTGAGCCTCTCAGCACAACGTCCCTACGACCGTGTGAGTTCATGCAGTTGCGCAGATACGACACAAGCCGGCAAGCGCTATGATGCTAGTACCATGTGACAATGCGCATAATGTGGGCACAGTTTGCTATTTTCAGCGTCGGGACATCTCACTATGCGAACCAACGATGCGGCTGCCGGCACATTTCTTGGCACCGTCATGTTAAGCTTCCATACAACCAGCCGAACGCGATCACTCCAGTGCACATTGATTTGCAAGACTTCACCCGCAAAGAAATCATGCCACAAATTCCAGCATATAACGAACATTTACTCGGTTAACATGGGACTTGAGCTCCCTGGATTCTTCAGCATGTCTTAATGAGAAACAATTCCTTTTAAAAAAACAGTAACCTAGCATCGTATAGAAGTATCAGTAAATGTCTGTGTGTGCTTGCGCTACTGTGCCTATTATGCTGTTTGTTTCCACAATCTTTTTCAACCATGTGGCTTAAGAGTTTGTGTGGGTGCTTGATGATGGCTCGAAATAAAATCATGTCACCTTGACACAGCTCCTTGCCAGCTGTAGCCTGTGGACCTTGTGTGGGAGGCAGAAGGAAACGTTGATCCAGCGGTTGATGTGCAGCTGAACCGAACCACTGCTGTGGAGCCTGCAATGACCACAACATCGCTGAATGTTGCCAAAAGAAAAGCTCCATAACAATTCTTCAGAAACTTTGCTGGAAACAGGGAAAGTTGGCTTTAGTAGCTAATTAGGTCATTAAGCAGTCTTAAAACCAATGAGAAGCAAATGAGAAGTTGATGCAAATGAGGCCTGATAACGCTGTCACACTGCATTCTTAAAGGTGAAGCTTCAGCATCCTCCAAGCTTTTTCTCTGAAACAGCTGACTCTGAAATAAGACTCAAATTTCATTCAGTCCCCTCCAGCAATAAAAATAAAGTTCTGAGACGCACAAACATAAAACATAGGCCCTCTGTCTTCCGTGTGTGTATTTCCCTCTGTTTGTTGTCGTCCTCAAGCCTTAACAGTTCAAAATTTCCAGCGGGTGTTCCAAGGACACAGCCTTGTTCAATCAGTTTTCTTGCCTATAACAGATGCCACTGATGTTTCGCTACAACACCAGGGCACTGTAAATGCAAAGAGGCCAACTCACTCGTTGTATGCACGCTGTAAATCCCGGGCTAGTTGACTGCGTTTCAGGATCAGGTAGTACGGTGATTCCCCGATGTCTGGGTAAGTGACAAAGACAAAGAGGCAACGTAATGGTCCGTGAAGCTGCCAGTAAAATGCATTGATGTTCCTGCTTCTAATGTCGCTGCAGAGCCTTCCCCTACATGCCACACGAGGTTAGAAATACATAAACACCAACGTATTTTGCAACAAATATTGGCACCAAACATTTCAGCTTCAGGATTTCCTAGTTAGTGGCACTTGAGTGCAAAGTGATGTTTAATTCCAGAACTAAAGCACCGGCAGTTCTTCCCCAATGTGTGAACAGACCAGGAAAGCTAGTCAAATGAGACTGGCTTTTACTGCAAGTTTTCATCAGGTAGAAGAATCCTGTCGGTATTTTGAAAAGAAAATACCCTGTACTTCACAACCGACAGAGTTGACAGCAAGAAACCATGCACACTGGAGGACGGTGTTGGTTGTTCACATTTTCAATGGTAGAATAACTTTTGCAAGCTTCTTTGCACAACTACAGCATGAGGCGTGTCAATGTTACTGAAAGATATATACACATTTCCATTAACCCTTTTAGGCGCCATCTATGAAGAATTGTCTGTAAGTGTGTCAAATCAATACAACGTTATTGCAAGGCACTCAATATTCCATTGCAACAAAAACAATGTCTTCATATGTCAATCTATGTGTCTTATAGTAACTAATCCTAATTGAGTTGTAATTAAATATCTATTTATTCTGAAGTCATTCATGCTCTGTGTTGGCATAAATAGAATGAAATCTCAGTCTAGAAATATAGTGCAAATTCACTTTTTGGTTATGTCCATTTTGAGCAAAGAAAAAGTATACATTTCACATGGCTCGCCGGAAGCGGCCCGTCGAACGACTCGTCGAATGTGGTAGTGCCTTCAGCAAAGTGCTCAAATGCAACATTACACTGAAAATGAAGTTAAATGAAGACAAATTTATTATGCAGGGGGGTTCAATTCATTCCAAAGCTTGATATACCTTGCTCTTTCTTAGCCCCTAATTGATAGAAATAGCAAAGACAAATGGCGTACACAATTGTGCACATAGCGTCTAAAAGGGTTAATTGGGATTTATTGACTCCTAAGCATGAAATTCACAGTGAGATGGCATGTTTCAGAGGATAGTGCTTGCTTTGTCACAGCACAGTAAGGCTGGATTCATGCAGCCATCAAATGCTCAGTTACGTCAAAGTCACGGCATCCATCCCGACGCATGTTTTAGTGCCGTTTTCTCCTCGGATACGTGAGGATGGCAACATTAAGAGCACTGGCTAATAGCCATCAGCATACCATGGTTTAGGACAAATAACAAAAAAGCTGTCTTGTAACGACACCAATGGCGTGACGATGACAAAGTGTGACAGCTGTGTGAATCAGGCCTAAGTAAGGCTTGCATAAGGACACACCATGTTTGCACTACCAGTCACTATTTTTTAAAGGGATCTTGCAACACTTTTTGAGCATGGTCGGAAAACGCTACCGATCGGTAGTCGACGCTTCTGAGAACACGTGATGCTAACATAAGAGCGTAGCACGCGGACTGGATTTTACAATTACAGTCGAGCCTGCATATAACGGCTCTACTTACACCGAACTTTCGCTTAAAACAAACAATATCCGCATGACCGTGGAAATATACATTATTTCAATGGCACAAAATCACACTTACAACGAACGTCTCTGAGCCCTGCCGAACGGTTACAGCGAACGGAGTCAGCGCTCTGGCGACTGTCCGAGGCGCCACTTTTGACCACCGATCCTTTTGTTAAACGCCGACCCTGCCTCCGCAGCCGTCTAGTTGTCGCTCTCCCTGACCTTTTTTCGTTCGCACCCCTCCGTCCTTTGTCCCCCCTGCTGCTTCGAGCACTCCGCATCGCCAGTTCGCGATTCATTCCTGTTCTCGCTCATTTCGCACTCCACTCAGCATGCCCTCTGCACGCGTGCGGAAGGGTAAAAATGCCTGTTACACGGAAGGAATAGCAAATTATCGAAGTCGGTGGGGCCACGCAAGCCCCACCAAGTTTGATATTACGCGATCTGTCCCGTATGATAGCCGTTTTACCCGAGCTACCTACCTTCTCCCCACGTGTTTTGGCTTTCAAAGTCGCTTCCCACAGTTTTCGCAAGTCTGCTCCTCTCTCTTCCCACTTATTGCAACTCCTTCGTCTGTCTCCACTGCGCTGGCCACCCAGGCTGGCTCGAGTTGGGAGGTTTCTTTTCTGGCTAGATGAGTTCCACGCATCCTTGCCTGTCTGGTCGCACGTGCGCGTCTTGGATCGCTGTTGGTGCGTGTGTGTGGTCGGGATGGTGGACGGGAAGCCTGCCGCGCTAGCAGATGGCACGAAGCGGTGCGCTGGCTCAAGGCACTAAAAACTGCAAAGCAGCAGCCAACGTGCCGCTTCGCATGTCCCTGTATTCAGCTGTGGAGATGGTGAATGCTTTGTGGGCAGAGGTGACGGCTTCATGCGTGAAAAACTGTTTCCGCGAGGCTGGCTTCGTCGACGTCAGACCCGATGCCGAGCATAAAGCTTCCGAAGAGGACCACTCCAGCGGCGATTTATGGCAGCGCATCGTCATATCCGACATGGGAGGGCGGGACATCTGCTGGGATGATTTCATTACAGCCAATGATGATGCCGACACTGCGGAACCGTGCACGGATGAGGGCATTGTCAATGAAATACGCAGCGCAAGAGCGATTTGGAGGAATCGGACGACGACAATGACGACGAAACTTTGGAGCCAGCGCTTCACAAGCGTGCCTGTAGCAAATGGCTACATAGATAGCCTCAGACAGCTTGTCTATGCCAAGGGCCTCGGCGAAGAGCACGCTGCCGCTTTAAATGAACTTTAGACCACCCCTCATCGTATCTACACTGTCGAAACACGTGCATTACGTTACGGGCTTTTTTGCGAAAAAATAAGTTTTGTGTTTTCACTTGCAACTTTTTTTGAAGCTGTGTTTCATTTACTACGAACTTCGGGATACAACGAACGGATGCCGCGTCACGATCAGGTTCGTTATAAACGGGCTCGACTGTAATGCTCAAAGTCAGCAAGAAATCACTGCCTCTTCTCTCGACAAACGATGCCACAAACCCAAATTACGGTGCCATAAACCCAAAGTCCACAGTCATTGGCTGATTTGAGCATTGTGGGCTGCCAAAGTTGCCGCCGCTGTCACGGGACACTACCACGTGCCCACTCGTGCGTGCGCGATCATACTGAAACTTAAAAGAGAGCTTTTGGACACTGTATACGATGCTGCCAAAGAGCACTGCAGGCAGTTTCATAAATTGAGAAAATGAGCACACGGCTGGCTCACCTTCAGGCATTGCCACAGTGTCATCATGGGCTC
>JALIZH010019515.1:0-52340 GCA_030522465.1 Rhipicephalus appendiculatus | reverse complement strand
GGCCAAATTGAAGAAAACGTCATGCTCCTTCTACTTGGAGATAGCATTGAGTGTTACCGTCATGTCGACAGGCACGCAGGCTACCGTCGTGATCACGATTTTGCTGAATACGACAGTCACTTCGATTTGGAACAATGTCGAAGTCTTCCGTCTTGAGCGACGATCCTTAGTAGGTATGACGGTTTCCGAGTCATCTGACCAAAGATCAGCCTCGGAATCGGCAGCTTCGGATGTGCCACTGAAGAGCTTAGGCGCTACCTTGCAGCGACAGGTCTGTCCGTGCCGCAAGACTGGTTCTCTATATCCCCTCCATAGCAAGCTTTGCAGGGAGAGTGTCCCAGCAAAGCAGAAGACTTGGGGACCAGTACAAACATTGCTGGGTGTTGCTGATGCACAAAGAAGCACCACATAAAAGAAGAACATCAGCACTGCTGCTAATAATCAGCCGTAAATAACCAAAACCGGCTACTGTATGGCTTATTTTCGTCTAAACATGGCACATTATTTACCGCGCGCAAAGGTTGAAATCTCCTTCAGTGTTATTGCATTGAAACGCTCCTTTTTAACTACTACGTTAAAATGTGACTGAAATAGATAATTCAGAATATTATCGTTTCCGTTCCAGTTGATCTACATCTTACGACTTAATTACTCCCTCCCCCCTAAGAATAATGGCAGTTCATGAACGATTCTCAGAAATCTGCTTTATGTCATATAATTATCGATAATCTTTTCTAGTGGGCATGAATGTTGAGCAGAGATAAGTGTTTTAAAATACACAGAAGAATATGTGACCAGGAGACAACGCCGTCTCACCTGTAGTCGGATTCGTCAGCACTGAGAATCTCTCCAGGTATATTCGAGAATTCAGACAGTTTAAATTGAGATTTATGTACAAAAAGGAAAGACTTAATTCCTCGATATGAATGTACACAAAACAGCAAAAAAAAACGAGAGGAGTAAATTGGGCTTTGTATGACCGACATTTCCTGCCCATGAATCATCAGTAATTATCTTGTCAAAGGTATCACAGCGGATGTTATATTCAACGCACAAGATAAAAGAAAACGTCTGCAGAAATGCGTTTGTTCCTAATCGCAGTGTCGGCAGTGGTGCGAGTCAGAGCTAGGTACGCACTCAATCAATGCCACGCAATACTCGTTTATTTCACCGTGCACTCGCATGTATATATAGTGAGCGGTGGCGCCACCCCTTTATTACAGACGAGCAAACTAAATTCACCTAGTGTCGACCCTCGACACTACGTCTCTCCCCCATAAATGCAAATAATAATGACAAGAGCAATGAAAGTTCACATCAAGGTACCGTCCAATAATTTTCTTGTTGGTTTCCGGTCTCTTGTGGACAGATGAAGAGGTTGTGGCTCACGAGATGGTTCAGTACCAACAACAAAAGCACTATTTCCACCATTATCAACGGGAGCACTATCATCACCGCCATCCACAGCACTACTATCATCCCCATGATCAGGATCGTCATTTGAAGCAAGGCTCCGTGGGAACCTCGGATGCCGTGGACCCTGCGACTGTAATGCTGATGATGGTGTTGGTGGAGCACATTGCCGACGTCGCTCAGGTGACAATGCAGTGCTGCCGAGTGCCGGTGGACTTTGCGGCGAACAGACTAACGGCCGATGCCAAGATACACTTTGGTGCCCGTTGTCATCTCATAATAGCGCATGCTATGGCATTGCTTTCTCAGGAACTACAGTCTATTGAGAGACATTACACGGGCGACTGTCTTGAAGGCAGAAGGATCAGCGTCCTATTCAATTAAAAATTTCCAATGGAGGGCCGAAACTGGGAGTACCTTTCAGAATGGTTGCATGAATCGCTTACTTGTAATGAGCTAACCTTTTGTAAATATGTAATGTAATCGATTAGATATTAGCAACTGTAATGATCTGGATAACTTAATTACATTTTCTTCTATTTGATCAAGTAATTATTACTTTTTCCAAAATTTAGTTGTAACCAGTCTTCTACAGCAGTTCTAGTCCCGAAAAGTCTGGGACCGCTCTGTATGGACGCCCCATCCTGTCAGAAAGGAGGTGTCTAAAGAGCCAATTGCTTCGCCTTTTCTTTGACCTTACCTGTAGCATCTTACCCAAGTGCGAGCAACGGTGAAGCGTGACGCTTTATAGAGAACAAAGACATATGAAAGCACCTGGCAGCTACCAGCAGGTGCGCAAGGTGTTCGTACGTTATAAAACAGCCTTTCCTTCCAGCGCATGTATTCTAGGCATTTACCCGGCACATCTTCACCACCTGTACAGGATCACAATCATAATGTGTTTTTAATCTTCATCGCCTGTGGGGACACATCTTTAGATTGTGCTGTGCCTCGGGTGTGACCGGGTCGGCGCTTCTGCAAGGCGTATTCAAGGCGTGTCAAGAACTACGTCACAAGTGGTGGAGGGTGCTCCTTGATTCCTCGTTTCTCCTCGTCCGCTTTACCTCCTGGAGCTCTCCGGTCACTGTTTGGGCCACTTGTCCACCGGTATACCGCAGGGCGAACCCTCTCACACTCCATCTTCCACCCCTGCTGCGACTGCCGCCGCTACTCAGTTTTGGATCGTAAGGGGACCCTATCATGATCCCTATAGGTTCGCTGGACTTTGCAAAGACGATTTGGAGGATGGGCTCCATCAATACGACATAGGGAGTGCTGCGAATGAGTGGGACGATCCGCACAAGCTCCGCCACCTCCCTTCTACCTCACAGGTGTGGCGTGGCGAATACTTGGTTTTTTAACCACCAGATCGACTTTCGGTACTGGGACACTTTCAGAGAGCATTTCCTACAAGTGTTTGGTACTCCGGCAGTTCGATCCACCCTGGCGAGAACACTTGACACTCGCAAACGATGAACTCGACGAGTCTTACACCTCATATATCGAGGACGTTCTCTTACTCTGTAAGCGTGTCAACGCTTCCACGGCAGAGTCAAAGTGCATCATCCACTCAAAATCATCGAGGCTCTTGTCACATTCTTTTGGCTGTAATAGACCCGACTACCGTACCTGATGCTGTAGCTACGTGTCAGTGCCTTGACGAGCCCGAATCCGCACTGTTGTGGGCGGACATCCCTGACAACCCTATTGTTGATCGCTTGTTCCATGCCATGGTCCGCGCAATCATACGAGAACAACTTCGGTCGCTCGGCTTTTCAACAGATACGTTTCCTTCTGCTACCTCCAGCACCAATTTGCGTGACGTCGTTTCGGAGAAATTGGTGGCTATGACTGGTGCTGTGTAAACAGACCCTCTCGTCCCTAGGCCACACCAACTTACGCGCAGTCGCCGCAGTTGCACCAGCTGTCGTTCCATCGATGTCAGCACAGCCGACGCGAGCACACTTGGCTTCCATAGTTTCCAGCGCAAAACAACCAGTCTTATTATCAATTATGGCGCCAGACGCGACCTACTGCCACTATTGTGAACATCGTGCACACATCGCACGTTTCTGTCGCAAGGGTCACCAAGATTAGCGTCGAGGGTTTGACAAATACGAGCGGGACGACTTTGCCACTGGGGCCACTTTTCAGCGCCGTGCTTACGCTAAGCTTCCCGGTCACTCTCCCTATCCACGTGCAATGTCCGAGACGGCTCCAAGCTACCGTGCTGCCAGGCGTCGCTTACCGTCACCCCTTCATCGCTCTACATCGCCACTTCGACCAGTCTATCAATTCACCGACCGTCGTCTGGAAAACAATTTATGGAGCTTTTCGAGGAGAAGCTGCATTTAGCGAAGTTCGAGAAATTCATTCTGCTCATCCCCATGAAGTGATATCTCTTTTTGTAGAAGGCACACAAGTGGAAGTATTAATAGACACTTGTGCTAGTTTGTCAGTTATTCACCGTGCTTTGCGTTCACGTCTCCGGAAAGCTACGATGTACCTACGTTGCTCGCTTCTCAAGGGTACGCCAATCGACCTTCCGCCATGTGCACTGTTCGTGTCTATAGACGTCAGACTCTGCCCAGGCGGCGCTGCGAAAAACGCCGCCACCAGAGCTCTCATTGCCGCCCTGGCCATAACTGGGTAGTGCAAGGAGAGCCGTCCGCAAGCGAATGTGTATATGCCACTGTACAACCCCCATCTCTCGTTGGTGTTGAGGTGCGGTTTCCTGAAAATCAAGGACCTGGAAAGCTTTTTCCGTCAATCCACCCTCGCTTCAGAGAAGTAGGAAGCTCGTGAAAGCGAATTGCGTGTACAATGCAAAATATGCTTCAGTTATTTTGGTGTACTGCAACTCGCAAGCCAGCATCGCATGACATCGAGTTCGAGGCACTCCGACGTGCGTTCTGCAACACCTAAATGCGTTAAATTTGGGCATATACATAATGTCAGAGCGATGACGTACGTACACGAGCAATGTTTCTTACGATCAGTGATACAAAACTCGCTTTACCAGGCATGAATTGTTTCGGCGATTTTCGCCTTTGCAGTTGCATTCTCCATCCATCTCTCGCTTCCTGTGCGTTGAACTGTTTTATTACGCATGTATCCTGGAATGTACTGTTGACGGTTGTCTTCCGTTTGTATATACTGCAAATGGGGATACGTGCGTGTCCACTTTCTCGGTGTACAATTAACGAATGGCAAAACCGTGGTCTCCGAGATAGCTCAGGCAATCGCGGAGACCACGGGTAAGAAAAGCCTGATGGCGGTCACGACCAAAATTTTGCGATTTACTTGTATGACACACGTGTTAGCATTTGCTAGTTAAAGCCGGAATTTGGAACCTTCAATGCGTACGTGCGCGATGCTGTGTCAAGTTATGGGTGGTCGCGGAGTGCGCGATGTTTATCGCGCGCTTCACCAGTCTGCATTTAACTGCTGCATGGCGCGCACCGCGGTCTGAGGCTCTGCTGAGCGTCACTGTCAAGGTTACTACTGTTCTACGTCAAGGCTACTCAAAACACTAACATGAGACCCACATGATCACACTTTCTCGTGCGACCGGCTGTGGAGAACGCGAGTAATTCGCTTATCCACCACGTTCTCAACGGCCCGTATCCACAGCTCTCGCCGTTCTGCTTCGTGCAACAGCTACAGAAATCGGTAAAACAAGTCATTTACGTCCGTGGCAATTCACAACGCAACAGTTGCTTCGACTGAAGCCTTTCTTCGTAGCGTGTAGCTGTTGCTTCTGCTCTTGTTTTCGCCGTCGTTCTGGCACGCACTTCATGGCGGTTTGGTTGCGCGCCCGACTAGCGGAGATAAATTCTTAACTCTTTTTCTGGGTGTTCAATGCGCCAACATACGAAATATTTAGGTTAATTGTTGTTTCCAACTCGCTAGTTGCACCCGGTTGCACAGCAAACTGTGCAAGAGAGCCATACCTTGCACTGCCCAAAACTGCTCCGACAGGTGGCGCTACGTGTCTGCAAACCTCCAGAGTCTGACGTCTGTAATCATGGATTGCTGCATTATCTACAATTCGCAGTGCTTAGTTCGTGTGCCCAGCAGCTCATATTAGGATTGGATTTTCTTTCAACGACGTCCGCTTCCATGTGCTACCGGCAACGTATTCTCCACGGAATCGGCTGAACGTGGTTACGGTTATGAATTTCCGAAGATGCTGTCACAATAATGTGGCATTTCAGGGCTTTGTTGCCATGGAGACTTGAAGAGATGCTACATGGTAGATGCCGATAAGAGGAAAAACAAGATAAAATGTGGCATTAAGGACAGCCAGTGAAGATCAATGTAAAATTGTCAAATTCTAAAATGCGTGTTAGCTAAGTCAGGGCAAGAAATGTGCTTTAAATAGCGCAAGATAGATGGCACTAAAATACTGGGCCGCAAAACTTGGCAATGGCGGGATTCCCAAAGAGAAACGATCTGAAGTGGTCAGTAAAGTGAGGGGTAGGGATGGTAAAATCGATCAATGATTATCGATTGTTCGCACCAAAAGATCCCGCAAAGCGATTAACGAGCACAATCGACTTGTTTGACGAAACTATTTCGATTAATCAATTTACAGAGGGTTAAAGGCCTGACTCTAAAATTTCGATGTCGTAGCAGACTGTTAGGCTAGAGCACAGGCTTTAATGCGGCGTAGAGTGCACCACTACCACCAAATAACTTCGCAGTTTCATTGGCCTGTGTTCATATTTCCGGCGATCGTTCGAAACATTGCGCCGTATATATCACCGATCACGCAACTCCGTGGTGGCAGTCAAGATATTACATCGTGGTCCCCAGCCTGCGACGAGGCTTTCACCACCTTGCGATGTCTTCTCAGCGATGCCACCCATTCTTCGCCATTTTTACCCTCAAGCTCCCACTCAGGTCCATACCGGTGCAAATGGTGTAGGCCTCCGTGCCAGGCCGCGAATCTTGCAGTGGAACTCGCTCGCTGCGCCGCCGACACGCCCAACTTGCGGAGCACACAGCTCTGCAAGAATTCGACATTCTCGCCCTGCAGGAAACGTACGCGCGTGCTGAGGACCTGACGCTCCGAGACTTCATCGGGTACAGCGGACCGACGACGTGCGCGTTGAGCAATTGCTCCGATGCGCCCTGCACCAACCCCGGCCACACCCCTGTCTCGCCCCGAACTGCCCTGTATGTGCGCGCCACCCTCGGACACACTTGCGTTCCCTGTGAACGTTTCTGCGACGACGCAGTTGAGTGCCTCGCAGTGACAGTGCGTGTAGGTGGTGTGGACACTTCGGTGGCGTGTGTTCGCCCTAGCCTCCGTTGTGACTACGCCTTTGTCCCCCGCCTCGCCGCGGCGCTCACAGCTGACTGCATCATACTTAAAGGGTGCCTCGACTGAAAACTGCATCACACGGGAGCAGTCCAGGCAGCTGCAACGAACGAACGGCTTTTCAACGAAGTGCTTATTTCGTGCAGGTACGTTCTGTTCCAATTGTTACTTAGGTAAACATTATATAGGCTACTGTGTGTGCAATATGTGTGAAAAGGCTCCAACGACCATTAAAGAGCTTGCCAAGGCTTAGGCAGAATTGACAAGTAGATTGGATGTCAAATATGACGAAATGAAACGCGACCTTAAGAGTTTGATAAGGACCGAGCTGGACCCTGTAAAGGAGTCAATGAAGTTCATCAATGAAAACTTTGAGGCATTGCGAGCTGAAGTACAAACACTAAAGACATGCAACAATACAGTCGCAAGAACAACCTGGAATTATAGGGAATACCTTTAGTCCGAGATGAAAATCTAACTTCAACAATGAAGGCAATTTCAACTTGCGTAGGCTCTGAAATTGCTGAGTCTGATATCGAAATAATTCATCGGGTTCCGTCGAAGGACAAAGAAAAACCTAATATCATAGTGAAATTCCACTCGCGTAAAGTGCGGGACCGTGTTTTGAAAGCGGCGAAAAAGCAGAGGCTGAACACGTCCACCCTGGAATTTAAGGATAATTTTCCAGTGTTCGTAAATGAACACCTTTGTCCGGCAAACAAGATGCTTCTGACAAAGGCACTGAACGCGAAACGCGAAAAAAATTGGAAATTTGCTTGGGTGTCGGATGGGAAAGTGTTAATGCGTAAGACAGAAATTTCGCGGGTACTGCACGTGATATGTGCAGAAGACCTCGATAGAGTACAGTAACCGATCGAAATGATTAATAACACAGAGATTGAACGGGCATGGCATAAACATAAAAACATATCAGTGTTTCATTGCAATATCCGCAGCATAAATGAAAACTTTGACCAGCTACTAATCTATTTATCACAACATTCGTTTCAATACGACGTCATCGCAATAACAGAGACATGGCTTAAAGAAGATCAGTACGTAAATATACCTGGATATGCGATGCTGTCACAGCTAAGACCTCATGTGGCACGTGGTGGTGGAGTAGCCATGTTTATCAGGAACGAGCTTAGTTTCCAGTGTCTAAATGATATCTTGAACACTCAACAATCTGCTGAAACACTGTTCGCAACAATTGAATGTGGTCTCGTAGCTGGCGTAGTTTATCGCCGCCCAGGGTCCAGCGTGGACTTTCCATAATTGATATGACTTCATATCAATTATGGAAAGTGCGCTGTTTCACTGTGTAACCTCGCAATCCCAAATAATAATCTGTGGTGATTTTAATATAGATCTGCTTAAAGACCAGTGTCATGACTACTTCTTTCTCCTACAATCATTTAACCTTAAAAATGTTATATCCGAACAAACCCGTTTCTCGGAATATTCCCTATTGCAAAAACCAGCGCCCCCCAGCGTGATACCAGTACGTTTTTTGGCGCTGGATCGCACTGGGAATACTGGTACACGCTGGGATTCACTGGCACTTCGGTGAGCGCACTGGGGCAGAGCTGGGTCGCACTGGTAGGGGCGTTGGCTTGGCCGCTGTGACGCTGGCGCGTACTGGGAAGCGCTGGAAACGCTGGAATTTTCACTGGAGTGCGCTGGTGCACACTGGAGCCTGCACTGTTTCTTCCAGTGCGGCATGCAAGTTTCTGTAGTGTATGCGGCGGAATGTTTCGGTATCTTCGAATATAGAATGTTTGATTCGACGGTACCAATGGATGCTACCCTAACAGGCAGGCCCGTAGCCAAACATTTTTTTCGGGGGGGGGGGGGGGGGGGGCACTTGTTGAAAGCCTTGAAAAACACCGATTTTTTTTTATTTTTCCTCGGTAAACACCCCCTTCCATCCGAATTTTGAGGGGGAGGCCCGGGCCCCCTAGCCCCCCACCCCCTGGCCAGGGGCCTGCTAACAGGTCCCAAACATTTTCACAACTTCTAGCTTGGCAGAGAAAGAGAATGATAAGCGCAAGACATTATGTGATATATGCGAAATCACCGTCATTTTTATTTTTCCCTTTGGAAGGCAGAAAAAATTGCGTTAATAACACAAAGGAGCCACCGCTGATTATTTTGCTTGTTAGCTTGCTTTTTTTTTCTTATTCACGCAGATTCAATAACGGCGTTAATTCTTGCGGAGAACGCAGCAGCGATGAATGCACGTTTTGTGCATGCGCCGCGAATATACCAGTCTGGCATCAGGGATGGGTTGTTGTAATGATTATATTTTGCAGTGTTTATAAGTCTGGAGGCGCCGGTTCTACCAGAAACAGCAAATCGTTACATCGCCGCACAGTTGGCGAGAAGCAATTGGGCTCTGGCTTCGCAAGCCCACCCAACGGAGGCCAGAAAAACAGCCGCCGTTCGATATCACCACACCGGAAACGCATCTCTGGCACTGTTTGCCCTTCCACTTACTTCAGCTGAACTTTAGTTAACCATTAGAAAGGTTCCGAAGCTTGAATGCAGAAAATTCAACCATCGCAACTCAGCTGCGCCGAGACCGGTCCTACCCAGCGAGACTCCCAGCGAGCGTTAGGCCTAGCGTGCCGGCCGTGTCCGTCTACATGTTACCGGCGCTTCGCGCTTTGAGTACACGCAATTCTAAAGCGTAAGGATGACTGTAAAGTACAGTTTGGACATTCGTTAACCTAAATCAACCATTTTTCCTCGTGTACGGTGTCCGCACAAGGAGCGATGACCATCGAAGCGACGCGCTTTCAGCAACGCACACAAGCATGAAACCGAAAGCTGCCGGCAGCGCTACCGGTACTTCTCGTGACTCTTATGTAAGAACGCATAATTGTCAGTCGGTAATTTGGTACGCGTTAGTGAACTAACATGTGACATATTCCTTTAGCGCATTGTATTTGTATTTAGTTGAGCTGTTTCTTAGTTATAGGTATCGATAGAACTGCAAATCTGTACACTGGCACGCCCGCTGTACTGGCGTATCGTCGCTTGCGCGATAACACTACTCAATACTCAATCTTGTACGCACCTGTTTATCGAACTAGTCATCATAAAACCTCTGTAAATGTTGACCAGTAGCAACAGCGAGAAACGGCTATTAAAAAAATCGGCAGTAACAGCCAGCAAACAGTGCCTGCTGTAGGTGTATTTCATATTTTTCGCAGTTAACATGTGAATGCTTAAAGAAACTTAGCGCTCTTGCCATTATCGGCATGCCATTCGGTACCGGCCGCCGTTCGTTTGTGTCTAATAAACACGCAGTTGTTATTTGGAAACGAAGATCGCGTCTATCGTGACTGTGCGACATGTAAACATGAAGCCGAACCGTGTGTTTATTGGTTAAATAGTTGTTTTATGCACAGCTAAGCATGTTACGGCGTGGCGTAGTGGGTAGAACACTCAGTTCGGAATCCGGAGGTGGCAAGTACGAATCCTCGTGACGGATACTTTTTTTTTCTTTTTCATATGGCTTTTTTTTTGTTTTTTTTATTGCGTTAATGCGTTCTATCAAGTACGAATCCTCGTGACGGATACTTTTTTTTTCTTTTTCATATGGCTTTTTTTTGTTTTTTTTATTGCGTTAATGCGTTCTATATCACTTCTTTCACTAATATATTTATTTATGGCACATAGGCACCGCTATTTCAACGCTGTAGAGCCGTATTGCGCGGGAGTACCAGCGCTTCCCAGTAAAATGCCGCTCCAGCGTCCCAGTATCCAGCGCGATACTGGGCCCATAATCCGGCATGGCACTGGACGCTGGTACCCAGCGGCGCTGGGTTTTGCGATAGGGTTCTGCCTCACTTATTGATCACATGTTGTGCAGTATGGACACTAACGTAGAAGCCGGTGTTTATGAATATGCAATTGCTGATCACCACCAGACTTTTCTTTTCATGCCTGAATCGTACTTATATGGTACTCGTAATACTGAAAATTTGACCCCGAGATATCACACACGTGTCAATTATTCGGAAGTAAGCACCATTTTGCAAAACACTGTGTTCGAAACACTGTACAACGACGATGTGCAAGTAGAATGTGATAACATCATTTGCAGTATCACGAATGCTATAAGGCGGTCATCGTATACGTGCATAAGACGTAAATATGACCACGCCATATGTCCTTGGAAAAAAAGACTATTACAATTAGCTAAAGACGAACAAAACAAATGATTATTACAAAATTCAGTTTAAATACTTCAGAAATCAATCAGTCGGGCTAATGCGTAAAACTAAAAGGGCATACTATACACGTGTCGTTAACCGTTGCGATACAAAACAAACATGGCAAATAATCAAGGAAGTGACAGGGCTCGATCACAAAAAGAAAGTTCTTCCTGACAATGTAACAACTAGCCTTACAAATGATTTTAATGATTACTTTGCCACGGTTGGCGAAAATGTTACGAAGCTATTTAGTGCAGCGCGACCTACCACCTATGTTGAAAAGAATGAAAACAAATTTAGCTTTCATGTAATAACAGAGGAGGAGGTGGTGTCTGCGATAAAGAACTTACAGGTGAACAAAGCCACTGGAATTGATGCTTATCAAGCTAGAGTATTAAAAGACAATTCAGATGTTTTGAGCGCTCCCCTTCGTCACTTATTTAACCATTAGTTAAATGCTAATTCCTATCCAGATGCATTAAAGATGGCGAAAGTTGTACCAATATACAAAACGGGGAATCACAATATTGCCGGGAGGTACAGACCAATATCGGTATTGAGCATTGTGAACAACATTTTTGAAAAATTGATCGTCCTAGACTTCCTTAGCAAGAATAACATAATCTGCCCGGAACAGCACGGTTTCGTCCCAGGGAAATCCACATCAACATCTGTGCTTACTTTATCTCAAATCATAAACTCTGCCCTCAACCAACAAAATATTGTAATTGGAGTTTTTATCGATATAAAAAAGGCGTTTGATACCATTTGTCACTCGGCATTAATGGAAAAACTTAAGTGCTATGGTATTACTGATGGCGCTCATAACTTTTTTTGCAGTTACCTCACGTCGCGAAAGCAAAAAGTACTAATCGACGGTTATCTATCCGAATCTAGGACTTTTACATGTGGTGTAGCGCAAGGATCCGTTTTGGGTCCCATTTTATTTATATGTTGATTTACCGCGAGTACTACAGTCTTCTAAAGCATTAATGTATGCAGATGATACCGTAATTTTATTCACAGGTAGTTCACTTGAAACATTACAACACACTGTGTCCAATGAACTATCAACTATTTCAATGTGGTTTTGTGACAATCAACTGCTATTAAATACCGATAAAACCAAATATATTATTTTCCGGTCACGAATGAAAGATCTGAACTGTGCTTCAATTAGCGTATCACTAAACAATCAAGCCATTCAAAGTGTTCCGACTAATAAATATCTAGGCATTATATTTGACAGTAACCATAACTGGAGAGACCAAATAAACACCGTTTGGAAAAAGCTGTCATTCAGCTGTTACACTGTCATACGCGCACGTCAATACTTTGTCTTGAGCTTGCTGCGCACATTATATTTCAGCCTATTTCACTGCCACCTCAGTTATTGTTGTGAGTCATGGGGCCTAACGTAGGTAACATACATTACTCCGCTAATCCGATTGCAAAAACGAGCTCTGCGTGTGATTACTTCCTCCCCGGTGCATTATCCTTCTTATACTCTATTTCAGAGATTGCGTATACTGCCGTTTACGCACGTACGCAACTACAAGATTTCATGTTTCGTAAATAAAATAATAAACACAAACACGCCTCTGCCCCGTGACATCTTCACGTTTCCGTCGTTAAAGCGTCGGTAATCTTAACCTCCCTTTTGTTCCAATGTGTACAGTGAAAGACAAATCCAATTTTCTGGCCCTAAGCTGTGGAACAATTTGCCTCTTGAGATAAAAGTCGCAAGAAATTTCGACGTTACCTGCAAACGATTTCTAATTTCTAACCAGGCATTATGAGTTTTTATTCGCTGTTAAAATTTCTGGTGTATAATTACTGTGTTCCTAGTAATTATGTGTTCTTTGTTTTTTTTTGTTGTTTTTTTAGTATGGCTCTTTGAATATGTTTGGTACTTATCACTTATGTATGATATTTTCATATTTATTATATTTTCACAATTGTTCATTGTATTTTTTTTTCCTCTCAAAATTTCTGATGTATATTTAGCGTGTTCGTAGTAATTATGTGTTCGTTGTTTTTTAGTATGATTCTTTAAATATGTATAACATTTGTCACTCATCTTGATACTTTCACTATTGCGTTTTTTTCTTCCTGTCAAGACTGCTAATTCTTACAACCTTTATTGTATTGGACCCATCACTAGCCGATTAGGCTATGGGGCCAAATATTTGTGTACACATTTCTCATATTATAGTGCAATAAATTCTCCTTTGATGTGTGGGGACTTCAACGCTCACCACAACAGCTGTGGTTGCGGGCTGACCGACCTTCGCGGCCGGTGCCTGTCGGACGCGATCACCACCGCAGGTCTCACCATTCTCAACACTGGTGAACAGACGTTTGTGCGCCGCAACACACGCCCATCCACGATCGATCTGGCACTGGTGTCACAGTGCTGCTCATACACCTGGACACGAGCCCCAGACACCGCCGGATCAGACCACTACCCCGTCGCCCTCTCGCCCTGCCACCCGAGTCGCGGGGCAAAGCGCGTTTACAGTGTCGTGAGGTGGCGTGTTTTTCGCGAATTCTGCGCGAAACCAACGCTCGCCAGTGACTTTTTCACTCACAGAGCGGAATGCGCGCGTTCAGCCACAACGCGCTGTGTTGTTCCTGCCGGCTCCTCGTGCCCTGACGTCAAACTCTTGAACCTGCGAGCCGCTCGCCGACGAGCGCAGCGTATCGCGACCCGCACGGACCGTGACGAACACTGGGCGGTGCACAATGGCATAGATGCGGTCTGCAGACGACTAGCACGGTGACTGAGGCGTAACAGCTGGACCGGCGTCTGCTCGTCTCTCAGCGATCCACGTCGCCGCAGTCGTGCCTGGCCCATCTTGAGGGGACTTCTCAACCCAAGGACCCCTCGACACCCAGTGCTCGCGATTGCGGTGGCGCGAGGCATCACGGAGCTCGAACTATCGGAGCTCCTAGCAGACGCCTTTGCGCCAGCCCCTCTGCGCCTCCAAGCGTATGTCCCGGAGCTCTCGAAGGCCACCGCCCGGCCCTACCGCCCTCTAAGCTGACTGACGCGGCCATCTCGCCGCAACTCGCTTGCCTGTGCGACGCCGAGTTCACAGAGTACAAGCTCGCAACCGTCCTCAACCGAAGACGTCACCGCAGCGCACCGGGGCCGGACGGAATAACACACAACATGCTGCGGAACCTCGACGATAACCAGCGCCATCTCTTGCTTGTCGCCTTCAACGAGGTTTTCTGCAGCGGCTCCCTCCCGGAGTCCTGGCGCACTGCGACGGTCGTGCCGGTGTTGAAGCGCGGCAAACCACCGCTCAGCCTGAACTCATACCGGCCGATCTCTCTGACATCAGTCCCTGGAAAAACCATGGAGGCCATGGCGCTTCATCGCCTCCAATGAATAACTACCTCGAGCGGCATCTTCCCGCCGCAGCAGTGCGGCTTTCGCGCTCTTCACGCCACGGCCAACTTGATTGCCGCGGTTGTCGGCACTCTGGAGCAAGCGCTACACGACCGGGAGCCAGCCCCGTGCAGTCAGCGTCGTGCAGTCGACGGCCCCGTGCAGTCGACGTGCAGTCAGCGTTTGACTGTCTCCCTCACGCTACTATCATCGAAGCGGTCTGTACGCTTGGTGTGCAGGACAAACTTCTGCGATACATTGAAGCCTTCCTTGCCGACCGTCCACTAACTGTCCGTGTGGGGAAGGCGAACAGTACGCCCCGCCCTGTCACCACCGGAGTGCCACAAGGAAGCGTGCTGAGCCCGTTTCTCTTCAACTTGGCTCTAGCACCGCTCACCGAGTGCCTTCCTAAGCAAGACGACTTCACTGTGCGCGCGGTCATCTACGCGGACGACTTTGCCATGTATGTGCGCGGCCCCACCCGATACCTCGCCTCCGTTCGTAAGTGCCTCCAGAACGCTCTTGAGGCCGTTGCCGGTTTCCTGGATGGCATAGGCTTACGCATCTCGGCCGCCAAAACAGAGGCACTCCTCTCCACCCTCGCGCCGGTGAGCGGCGTACCACGTGCCCCGTCACACTCTGCGGTCTTCCGATCCCATGGAAAACCCACGTCCGCTACCTCGGCCTCATCATAGACCACAGACTCAAGTGGAACTTAGAAGTGAGCCGTGTGTGTCGTGAAACACGCCATGTTGAAGGTGCGGTCCGACGGATACTCGCGCGAGGGACCGGATGCCCCCGCATCCTTCGCCATGAACATCTACGAGGCTATGGCGATGTCCAAGGTGCACTACGCGCTTCCCCTGTGCAGCCTCCGTCCCATACAGTGGCATGCCATCGACGCCGACCATCGTCGAGGTCTCCGCAGTTCTAGAGTTGCTGCCACACTCGCAGAGACAGGCGCCTGGCCGACGTCACTCACAGGCGAACTGAGTGCGCTCTACCATCTCGAGCACCTCAATCGTGCACAGGACGGGGCTCCCATCCTCTCGCAGCTTCGTGGACTGCCCGACGCGCGTGTCGGATCTTTATTCCACACGTTCGACTCCATCATCGTGGACTCTGCACACGAGATCCTCCCGTGGCCGCCACCTCACCTGAGAGTGCCGCTCCCCAATGGCTTCGAGCTACCAGGTGTACGCTCGAAGCGTAACACACCAGCCTGTGCCATCGCCCAGGTAGCCGCCGCCAGGATGGACCAGGACCTTGCCGGTAGGACGCAGTTCTTTAGTGACGCCTCCGTGCTACAGGAGCACTCTGCGGCCGCTGCCTGCACGGCACCACAGCTGGCATTGATGCGCCAATGCCGACTTCCCTACCGTGCCTCCTCCACCATGGCCGAGTCGGTAGGCATCCACCTTGCTGCTGACCTCATCCGTGAATCACCGCAAGTCTCACGCGCGGCACTCTTCACGGACTCGAGGTCTGCCCTCCGCGAACTCGCCAAGGAGGACCGCGCCCCCCCCACTCGCACAACGTGTCGCGTGGTCGCTCCACAGCCTACGCGACACGTGGCCCTCCAATGGATTCCGTCGCACGTCGGCATGGCAGGGAACGAGGGTGCCGATGACCTGGCAAAGGCAGCACACGACCCAGCGGCTCCATTGACAACGTGCGCGGACTCCGTGGACTCAGCGCGCCGAAACCTTCGGCGCGAGCTCGTCCGCAACCACCCCGACGAGCGCGCGGCTGCCGGCTCTCCACCACGTTATCTATGGGATAGCACGCTCACCAGGAAGAGCACTCCTTCCTCTTCGCACTGCGGACCGATTCCGTCTGGCCTGCGAAGCGCCGCCATCGCCTCCACGGTCTGTGCCTGGACGAAGGTGCGGAGCGAAATTGGAACCGGCCGTCGGCGTTAGTGCGGCTTTTAGCCGGCAGGCTCCACCACTCGAGTAGACCCGCCGTCGCGTCTTCGCTCGCGGAAACGAATGCCGCGGCTGCATTCGAAGCTGCTATATGGTTCAGTTTTGCACTGTATTCGCGCTGTTTAAATTATAACGAAAACTTGTAAACGGGAATCGTGAAGCACTTGTTCTGGGCAACGAACCGATTTCAATGGCATGAGTCGTTCGCGGCTATTTGATCGAGGCGCTCGCGCGTCGTCTGCTAGGCCGTTACCAGAGAGCGCATGCCAGGGATACGAGGAAAATTGTTTTGTCACCGCTATGTTCGCTTGACTGAGAGTTGGTTTTCGACTGTCTGGAAGTCGATTTTTGAAAGCAGCATTTGCCGGTAGCTAATACTGAAAGCTTGGGCGCCTGCTTGGGCATGGGGCAGCCTGCTCAGCCTTGTGCACGCATTCATTGTGAGACTGTACAGGATGATAGCCGGTTGTTTCGCCGGTAACGCATGTGGTGTCCATAGGCTCCGATTCTTCAGCTTCAGAACCTAATGTCATCACTGCACATAGCAGCGATCGCCAGGCAGCGATCCTACGGGTGCATTCACTCATTGACTGTTCGGGCGCAGCACGGCCACGTGTATTGATACTTGCCATGCTTCATTCACTTGTTTTCTTTGGCTGCAAACGTAAGGGTAATCTGCAAAGACCGACGCGACTGAATCCTTCTTGAGTCGTCGCTTATATTCTACGAAATCGATCGGGCCGTAAATGACGGCTAGACATTCCAGTGCAGTTTGGAGACGTATTAGGAGACCAATTATTCCGCCTACTTAGTGCAAGCCACCTCTCCCGAGCACCAGTGGCAGTGGGAATTTCATGTAACGACAGCGGAACAGTGTAAAGCCTTAAATGCCTCTTGGCGGCGTGCAGCGGAGTCTCGCGTTGGCGGCATCAACACGAGTGATGTAAGGAATCATCATTACGTGATGAAGTCATCATATGACGTCACAGATCATAAAATATTGTGACATCATCTGATGCCACATACTATGACGTCGTCATATTACATCTTCGCTTGATCAAATGGGGCCGATCACGGAGGCAGTGCATAACCAGCTGAGGTGCAGAAGGCTTGCAATGCCTCCGATGCTTGAGGCAGTAAGAAAACCACGTTAGGTGCAGAAATATCTCGGAGGGAAGCAGGGGGTGTTCAATACATCAGAGAGTTTTAGACTACCGTATGCAATGCTTGCGGGCGTTGCGGGCGTAGCGTTGCGGGCATCACTTAACAACACTTAACGGGAGCCCGCAAGAGGTTAGCGCATGACGCATGTGCAGTGGCGCGAAACGCTAGGGCAAAGCTTTGCGCACGCTATTTTAAAACCCTCTATTGACTGGAAAGAAAACTAAGAAGCTGGCTTTAGCCTTTCAGTCATCTTAGGCGAATGCATAAAGGCCCTGTTAATTTTTTATCAATAAAGGGAAATAAAAAAAAGACAATCATGATTTATTTCCTTTCGATTTGCAGAGACTGGTACACAACAGCCTGACATACTGAAGCATGCAAATGACGTGGTTGCAATAGCCCAAATAAAACGCAAATAAAACGTGAGTACTACCAAACTCGAATGCAAGTTTCGAACCGACAGCACGGTCTGACAGACTGCTTGCGGAATATGTACAGTGGGCATGGAAAGAAACGCGAACATACGGCATCGACATTCTCTGCTGCTTCGCATTTATTTTTGAGCGGTTGTAGCCTGCATGATTGATAAAAAGACAGTGTCATCCACGGTACAAACAAAGACCATCTAGCATCTTCTTGTTGTCATCACGATCAGAGCGCGATAAAAACAGCGCGCCGCTGTTTTCGCGTTTCTTTCCATTCCACCTGTATCTATGAAGGCCTGCGAGAGGCACGAATGCATCTAAACTCCGATACAAACACGAATTCGTGAGCTTCGTAACACGCGCGGCCGTTCAGCGCCAGCTTCCCGTAGTCTACTCACACAGCGCCGCCACACAGCAGCGGCGAGCGGAGGCGGAGCGCGCGCTCGACGGCCCGAGGAGAGAGAGATTCTTAGTTGGGGAAAGGTGAAGAAAGGGGGGAGTGACGCAGTAACTGTCTCTCAGGCGAGGACACCACAACCGCGACACTTGGGGGGGGAATGGGGGGAAAATATAGAGTTAGAGTGGGAGGGGAGTAAGGGGCTTGGAGAACGTAGACAGAGACCGGGGGCACAGAAGGCAGAAGTTCCTCGCCGTCAGTTCCAGGCTTGGTCAGCGTGGTTTAAAGGCGGTCGGCTGGCTGTGCGTCCTCGATGTAGTTGAGGACTGCGCGCAGAGCAGAGCGCACGCGATGAGCCGATCCCACCGGGTGAAGAATGTCGTCCACAGTAGCAGACGATAGTCCCAGCTGTCTGTAGGCACTCGCGAGCGCCTCGCGATGCATGGAGAGGGAGGGGCAGGAGA
This sequence comes from Rhipicephalus appendiculatus, assembly GCA_030522465.1. Taxonomy (NCBI): domain Eukaryota; kingdom Metazoa; phylum Arthropoda; class Arachnida; order Ixodida; family Ixodidae; genus Rhipicephalus; species Rhipicephalus appendiculatus. Next base: position 33,600 of record JALIZH010019515.1, on the reverse strand, counting down.
GGAAGAGATGCGCCACGGTTTCCCTCTCTCCGCAATCACTGCAGAAGGGCGAGAGTGCACCGCGGAGGCGATGGCGGCGCTCGGCAGGCCAGACGGAACCAGTCCGCAGTGCGAGGAGGAGGGAGCGCTCTTTCCTGGTGAGCGTGCTTTCCTGTAGGTAACGTGGTGGATAGCCGGCAGCCGTGCGCTCGTCGGGGTGGTTGCGGACGAGCTCGCGCCGAAGGTTTCGGCGCGCTGAGTCCACGGAGTCCGCGCACGTTGTCAGTGGAACCGCTGGGTCGTGTGCTGCCTTTGCCAGGTCATCGGCAGCCTCGTTCCCCGCGATACCGACGTGCGAAGGAATCCATTGGAGAGCCACGTCGCATCCGTGTTCGCGTAGGCTGTGGAGTGACCACGCGACACGTTGTGCGAGTGGGGGGGGCGCGGTCCTCCTTGGCGAGTTGGCGGAGGGCAGACCTCGAGTCCGTAAAGATTGCCGCGCGTGAGACTTGCGGCGATTCACGGATGAGGTCGGCAGCAAGGTGGATGCCTACCAACTCGGCCGTGGTGGAGGAGGCGCGGTAGGGAAGCCGGCATTGGCGCTTCAATGCCAGCTGTGGTGCCGTGCAGGCTGCGGCCGCAGAGTGGTCCTGTAGCACGGAGGCGTCAGTAAAAAACTGCGTCCTACCGGCAAGGTCCTGGTCCATCCTGGCGGCGGCTTCCTGGGCGATGGCACAGGCTGGTGTGTTACGCTTCGAGCGTATACCTGGGAGCTCGAAGCCGATGGGGGGCGGCACTCTTAGGTGAGGTGGCGGCCACGGGGGGATCTCGTGTGCAGAGTCCACGACGATGGAGTCGAACGTGTCGAATAAAGATCCGACACGTGAGTCGGGCAGTGCACGCAGCTGAGAGAGGATGGGAGCCCCGTCCGGTGCACGACTGAGGCGCTCGAGATGGTAGAGCGCACGCAGTTCCCCTGTGAGTGACGCCGGCCAGGTGCCTGTCTCCGCGAGTGTGGCAGCAACTCTCGAACTGCGCGGGAGTCCGTGACACATGCGGAGAACTCGGCGATGGTCGGCGTCGATGGTGTGCCACTGTATGGGACGAAGGCCGAACAGGGGAAGCGCGTAGTGAACCTTGGACATTGCCATGGCCTCGTAGATGTTCATGGCGAAGGATGCGGGGCATCCGGTCCCTCGCGCGAGAATCCGTCGGACCGCACCTTCAACACGGCGTGTTTCACGACGCACACGGCTCACTTCTAAGTTCCACTTGAGTCTGTGGTCTATGGTGAGGCCGAGGTAGCGGACGTGAGTTTTCCATGGGATCGGAACACCGCAGAGCGTGACGGGGCGCGTGGTACGCCGTTCACTGGCGCGCGGGTGGACGAGGAGTGCCTCTGTTTTGGCGGCCGAGATGCGTAGGCCTATGCCGTCCAGGAACCTGGCAACGGCCTCGAGAGCGTTCTGGAGACACCTACGCACGGAGGCGAGGTATCGGGTGGGGCCGCGCACATACAGGGCAATGTCGTCCGCGTAGATGACCGCGCGCACAGTGAAGTCGTCTTGCTTAGGAAGGCACTCGGTGAGCGGTGCTAGAGCCAAGTTGAAGAGAAACGGGCTCAGCACGCTTCCTTGTGGCACTCCGGTGGTGACAGGGCGGGGCGTACTGTTCGCCTTCCCCACACGGACACTTAGTGAACGGTCGGCAAGGAAGGCTTCAATGTAGCGCAGAAGTTTGCCCTGCACACCAAGCGCACAGACCGCTTCGATGATAGTAGCGTGAGGGAGACAGTCAAATGCTGACTGCACGTCGAGCAAAAGTAGCAGGGCTGTCTCCCGATCGTGTAGCGCTTGCTCCAGAGTGCCGACAACCGCGGCAATCGAGTCGGCCGTGGCGCGAAGAGCGCGAAAGCCGCACTGATCTGGTGGGAAGGTGCCGCTCGAGGTAGTTATCCATTGGAGGCGATGAAGCGCCATGGCCTCCATGGTTTTTCCCGGGACTGATGTCAGGGAGATCGGCCGGTATGAGTTGAGGTTGCGCGGTGGTTTGCCGCGCTTCAACACCGGCACGACCGTCGCGGTGCGCCAGGACTCCGGGAGGGAGCCGCTGCAGAAAACCTCGTTGAAGGCGACGAGCAAGAGATGGCGCTGGTCATCGTCGAGGTTCCACAGCATGCTCTGTGTTATTCCGTCCGGCCCCGGTGCGCTGCGGTGACGTCTGCGGTTGAGGACGCGGGCGAGCTCGTGCTCTGTGAACTCGGCGTCACACAGGCAAGCGAGTTGCGGCGAGATGGCCGCGTCAGTCAGTGTAGTGGGAGGTAGGGCCGGACGGTGGCCTCCGAGAGTGCCGGGCCGCACGCTTGGAAGCGCAGAGGGGGCTGGCGCGAAGGCGTCTGCTAGGAGCTCCGATAGTTCAAGCTCCGTGATGCCGCGCGCCACCGCAATCGCGAGCACTGGGTGGCGAGGGGTCCTTGGGTTGAGTAGTCCTCTCATGATGGGCCAGGCACGATTGCGGCGACGTGGGTCGCTGAGAGACGAGCAGACGCCGGACCAGCTGTTGCGCCTGAGTCGCCGCGCCTGTCGTCTGCAGACCGCGTCTATTCGATTGTGCACCGTCCAGTTCTCGACACGGTCCGTGCGGATCGCGATACGCTGCGCACGTCGGCGAGCGGCCCGCAGATTCGAGAGTTTGACGTCAGGGCACGGGGAGCCGGCAGGAACAACACAGCGCGTTGTGGCTGAACGCGCGCACTCCGCTATGTGAGTGAAAAAGTCACTGGCGAGCGTTGGTTTCGCGCAGAGTTCGCGAAAAACGCGCCACCTCACGACACTGTAAACGCGCTTCGCCCCGCGACTCGGGTGGCAGGGCGTGAGGGCGATGGGGTAGTGGTCCGATCCGGCGGTGTCTGGGGCTCGTGTCCAGGTGTATGAGCAGCACTGAGACACCAGTGCCAGATCGATCGTGGAGGGGCGTGTGTTGCGGCGCACAAACGTCGGCTCACCAGTGTTGAGAATGGTGAGACCTGCGGTGGCGATCGCGTCCGACAGGCACCGGCCGCGAAGGTCGGTCAGCCCGCAACCCCAGCTGTTGTGGTGCGTGTTGAAGTCCCCACACATGATGCAGTCAGCTGTTAGCGCCGCGGCGAGGCGGTGGACAAATGCGTAGTCACAACGGAGGTTCGGCCGAACGTAGACACACGCCACCGAAGTGTCCACACCACCTACACGCACTGTCACTGCGAGGCACTCAACTGCGTCGTCGCAGAAACGTTCACAGGGGATGCAAGTGTGTGCGAGGGTGGCGCGCACATACAGGGCAGTTCGCGGCGAGCTAGGGGCGTGGCCGGGGTTGGTGCAGGGCGCATCGGAGCAATTGCTCAACGCGCACGTCGTCGGTCCGCTGTACCCGATGAAGTCGCGGAGTGTCAGGTCCTCAGCACGCGCGTGCGTTTCCTGCAGGGCGAGAATGTCGAATTCTTGCAGAGCTTTGTGCTCTGCAAGTTCGGCGTGTCGGCGGCGCAGCGAGCGACAGTTCCACTGCAGGATGCGCGGCCTGGGGCGATTGCTGAGGTCCCTAGCCATGTTGGTTCAGGGCTTGTTGCGTGGCGAGAGCCGCGGCGCACAGGGAGTAGGCAGGTGAGCTCGGCGGGAGAAACTCCAGCGCTGTTCTGACTGCTGCTGCGAGCACGGCGATCGCCGATTCGCGCCGAGCGCTCGCAGAGGGATCGGCGGGAGTGGATGCTGGTAGCTCGTTGTTGGAGCTGCCGCCAGCGATGGTAGAGTAGAGCAGCCCCGGCTTAGCTGGCTGAGAGACACGGGTCTGCTGGGGGGGAGCTCTTGGCGGCGCCGTGGGTCTGTGCCTCCTGGCTAGCGGGTTCCCTCCTGTTCTGGGCGCGAGCCTCTGCGAGCTGCCGCTCCTTCTGCCAGCGAGGGCAGCGCGGTTCCGTGGCGACGTGCTTGCCGCCACAAAATAGGCATTTGGCTGCCAGTGCCGTGCATTCTGACTGTTCGTGGGCTGCCCCACAGCGAAGACAGCGCCGGTCGAACGTGCAGGAGGCCTGGACGTGTCCGTACCGACCGCAGGAGTCGCACTGGACAGGTCGTGGTCGTCGCGCTTTGACAGAGCGGAGCTGTTTGTAGAGTGAGACCTCAGGGGGTGGTTTGGTCCCCTCAAAGCGGACGATGAGGTTCCTCCCGGATCGCGAACACGCTGTTACAGGGAGGTCGGACGCAATGTTCTCGCGGATCTCGTCCTCCGCGAGCGCTGTGTCGACGCCGAAAATGATGCCGCTACATGTGTTGTTGGTGCCGGCCCTCCTGGCACGGACACTGATGCCACAAATGTCTGTGATGGCGAGGAGAGGCTCGAGGGGGCTTCCGACGGGAACGTCGGCGGCGACAACGTTGTGTCTAAAGTTCACACGAACGCGCACGACACCGTCCACCGCGGCAAGGAATGAGGAGATGGCCTCCTGTGTGGAGGATCGAAAGTTCATCTTTCTACTTCTTGGGCGGAACAGAGCCGTCTCCACAGGACCTTTGGTGCTGGGCGCGGGACGGGCCCTCTTCGGTGGGGGGCGTGGCACAGCCGGGTTGGTGGCCGGCGGCTTTTTGGTGCAGTTTGGTTTCGCTTTCGCTTGTGGTGGGCCGCGCGGAGGAGGGTCAACAAGCGGAGCGCAAAGAGGGGTGCCAGGGGGGCGCCGGTGGAGGGAAGCGACGGAAAAGCTTCCTCCTCATTGTTAACAGCCAGCGTGCCCATGACGCAACTAGGAATGGTGCCTCGCTCGGCGGTGTGCTGTAAGAGGGGCTGTTTTCTCTCCCTTGTGCTCTCGCTTGCCTGTTTTGATTGCTTGAGGCGAGCACCTGCCGTTCCCTCTGTGGAGAGCTGTTCTCCTGCTGTGGCTGGAGGGAGGGGGGGGGGCATTCCCGGGTTGTGTGGGGAGGCCACCGCTGCCTTGGCTGCGCCAGGAGAGGAGGTTGCAGCTCGGTGAGGGGGTGCGGTGGATGTAGTCAGCGGCGCTTTGGTAACGTTCCCTTGCAGCTGTGCGGTTGTGGGGGGAGGGTGTGGTACCTTTCGTAGCACTCGCAGCGGTCCCCGTGTCATCTGAGGCGGTAGGGGTGGGGGGGGAACTTGGTTGGAAGTCTCTCCCTCGCTGCCAGCGGCTGCGGGAGAGACCTGCGTGCCTGGCTCCTCTGCGCTGCTCTCAGAGCACGAGGTGAACAAAGCGCTGGGGGGAGGACGGCGAGCCGTGGCTCTCTCGGATAACGAGAGAGATGTTGCTCGCCGCCATGCCTTTGTCCACACTGTCCACACATTCCTGAGATAGGTGTGGTGTTGGTGGCTGTAAAGGTGGCTGCGTATTGTCATGAGCCGGTTCTGCTGCTTGCAGATGGCTCGGGGAAGAAGCGCGCGGCGACAAGATGGCTGTGGCTGCTTGCTGCTTGCTCGTGGTTTTGTTGCAGAGGGCTTTGCCCCGTGCGGCGTGGTTCCTCCGTGGTGTATGGAATTTGCCTGTTCCACGTGTGCGGGGCCGTGAGGTGCTGGGAGCCGGTTCTCGCGGAGAAGGGTAGTGGCGGCCCTGAGTTTCCGGGCCCGGGTGCGCGCCGAGGGCGAAGACGATGGGCGAGGCGGGCTGGAAGGGTTTGTCGTGGTGTCTCCTGCCTGGGGAGGGTGAGATGCCCTCTTCAGTAGAAGATCCCAATCTTTGCGGCGATCGCTCGAATCGCCGAGGACGAAAGACTGAGGGAAACCCTCAGGGGAGGTGTCTTCCATCATTGGTGATGGTGACGCACCGCACAAAGCGGCGTGATAAAGAAATAGAGAAAATAAAAGAAATTAGTTGGGATGGCTACATGTCTATTTGATGATGGGTAGCCCTGAAAAGGGCTGCACGTTAGGTGCAAAAAGTAGTAAACAAAAAAATCAACTAGAACACACGGGTGTGTGCGAACCTAGCTATGAAAAAGAAAAAAACCTTGGGAGGAAAAAAAAGGAGCGTCTGCTGCGCTCGGCGGCTGCGGCGAGAGATGCCCGAGGAGAGCGTTCGCCCAGGCACTGAAAAAAAAAAAAAAAATAGAGGAGGCACTGCCACGGTGCACCCTCGCTCTTCTGCAGTGACTGCGGAGAGAATGAAACCGTGGCGCATCTCTTCCTCTCGTGCCCCGCCCTCTCCATCCACCGCGAAGTGCTCGCGCGTGCCTACAAGCAGCTGGGACTCTCGTCTGCTACTGTGAACGACATTCTACACCCGGTAGGATTGGCTCATCGCGTGCGCTCTCCTCTGCGCGCAGTCCTCAACTACATCGACGACGCACAACTAGCCAACCGCCTTTAAACCACGCGGACCAAGCCTGGAGCTGACGGCAAGGAACTTCTGCTTTCGGTCCCCTGTCTGCATTCTCCAAGCCCCCCTTCACTGTCACTCTTACTCTATCTTTTTCCCCATACCCCCCAAAGTGTCGCGGTTGTAGTGTCCTCTCCTGAGAGACAGTTACTGCGTCACTCCCCCCATCCTTCACCTTTTCTCCAAATCAGTATCTCTCTCGGTGCTGTACTCGCACAGCGTAAACCTGGCCACACAGAATACGTCGTGGCATACGCCAGTCGCACTCTCACCAAGGCCGAGAGCAACTACAGCGTCAGAAAAAAGGAGTGTTTGGTCATAGTGTGGGCGCTTCGCAAGTTTCGCCCATATTTATATGACCGTTTGTTTGATGTCATCACCGACCACCATGCACTGTGTTGGCTTTCGACGTTGAAAGACCCATCTGGCCGCCTAGCTCACCTTGTTCGACTTTGTTCCGCCTTGCTCGCCGTTTACGACTTTGTTCGTCTATTGTAATCCGGATTTAAGCATTGCTAGCCTTGTTTTAGGCTTGTACTGTCTGATTTACTAAGTGGTGAGCTCGGTTGTGCCAATCGATATCTGGAAAATTGAAGTCTCCGAAAAGGAGAAGGTTAGCCTTGGGGTGCTTCGATGTTATATCACAGAGTACATTGTTTAGCTCAATGGCGAAATCTAGGCTACCGCGGGGGGGGGGGGGGGTCTATAGCAAACGCCCACAAGTACTGATTGTGGAGCGGCATGACAATGAATGAAAAGTATTTCTAAGTTCGACCTCATACTAAGAGCGGAAAATTATAATTGCTGGCTGACAGCTATAAGGACGCCTCCTCCCCGTGTATCGGGACGATCAGCACGAAACACGCGGAAATTAGGCAAATCAGCCAGTACTTCCGAGTCTGAAATGTGGTCGCCAAGCCAAATTTCAGTAAGGACTAACATGTTGCTTTTATATGTTCGTACAAGGTTGGACACTTATTCGCGTTTTGAAATGAGGCTGCGTATATTAGTGAATATTACTGAGACAGGAAGACGTGACTCGCCTGTTATTTTCGGGCAACGGATTACTTTTGTCTTGCCTTGTGGTTGCTATGCTTCTTTTACCGTCTCAGAAGCTTCTTCGTATATTTAGCGCTTTGGGCCCATAAACAGTGTTTTGAAACGCAAAGAATAAGCCGCAGATTTATCTTTAGCGCAGGCGATAAGATGTTTACGGCCGTTCCTAATAGCTGGGGAAAAATCTTCTGCAACACTAAAGTCAGTTCCTTTGAAGTTACGCCCTTTTGAAAGGACAGCTTCCTTCGTTTTATAGGACACAAATTTTACTATAAATGGGCGTCTGCGGTTACAGGAATGCCGACCGATTCGATGTGCCCGTTCTACATCCTTAGGCTCAAGCTGTACATTGAGGTAATCCGAGCAGTGACGTAAAATAGTTTTTTTGGAATCCGATGATGGCTGTGATGCAGACGGATCTGGAATGTCGTAGAAAACCAAATTAGTTCGCCTAGACGGGTTCTGAGCATCGTCTACATGCGCTTCCAGTTTATCAATCAGCTGCGCCGTACGTTCGCTGTCTGCCCGTATGGATTGCATGTCGGCTTGGAAGGATAACACACTTTGGTAATTACCCTCCAGGTCCGTCAGCCTCTTACTTAAGGTGTCCAGTAATGCGGTCGTAGCCATAGATTCGTTTTTGAGATCTTGCATCTCAGCGATCATCTTAGCCTGACCAGCGGAAAGCTTCTTCATTTCAGCAAGCAGAGTGGCATTATCTGGACCAGGATTGCTTTCAATATCCCCGGAGAGCAACAATATGGATATAAGCACATAAAGACACCCAGAATCAATGTAAAATCAGCACTGCGGGCTCGGTAGCTGCGCAAAACAATAATTACTTGTTTTCTTAGCAAAAAGAGGATGTGGTTGAAAGACGTGCACGATGAACAGAAGCGGATTAGTGGACCGCATCGTGGCAATGCCACCGAGCCCACAGCGCGCGGGGGGTAGTCGCTGCTCCTTTATAGGCCGCTGGCTGATTGTTGACGATGGCGGTAGGGTGAACGGTATCTCGTCGAGGATCCATGCTTGAACTGGTGGCGTTGCTGAACGGGACGATTGGCTGCCGATTCCGATATGCCAATTCATGACACGGTTGGTGCACGGGCGCGCCTGTGCCAAGGAAGGGCTCGTTGATTCCGCGGGAAGAGGCAGCAACGTTCGCGTGACGAAGGGAGTCATAATCTGCATTATGAACAGAAGCGGATTAGTGGACCGCATCGTGGCTATGCCACCAAGCCCACCCTAGCTTGTGATGTTTGTTTTGTTTTTCATAGTAACTACTATATCATCTTGACGTTTAGATCATGTAATTATTCTGATTTCTGCTATTGCACTTATTCACATTGCCATGCCTTTTTATATCATGCCTTTTTTATTCATGTGCCACTGCTTCTGCGCCATTTCTTTTTATGCAGTGGGATCTAGAGAGCTGCTTCAGTGCAACTTTTACTCCCGCCATCATTCATGCACCAAACATGAAAATAAAGATTGAAGTCAATTCAGTTAAATTCATCAGCAAGCTTTGCTTTTTATTGTCATAGAACTGTGTAACATTCACCAATAGCGTGGCTGGGCACATCGTTCCGGTTGCGTTATGGGAGGCTGTGAGTGAACGCTCTGTATCTCGCTGCCGGTGAGCAATAGTGGCCCTAGTCGGCGATGTTACGATAACACACGAGCCAGCTAGTGCACGCGATCGGATTTCAGATTGACACACACGGGAGCACAAGACGCGCGATAGGACCTTGCTGCTCAGAATCCTTGGTTCTCTGAAATCTACATCTATACTGATGTAGTGGCTACCGCCGCGATGAAATGTATGGCACTAACACTGCGATCCCAGCTGTCGAGGTTTAGCCCCACCGTGCTTGCTCATTACTGGAAAACGGGTGCTCGTACACGAGAAACCTGGTGTGGAGAGGGTATATAATGCGGCAATTCAATTTGCGCGCTATTTGTAGGCTCCACTTCCCAATAATGCAGGGCATCTTGTTCGTGGGCTTCATGGTGATAAATCTTTTATGGAATGGTCATTTGCGTTTCACTGATAACCACTTCGATGAAAGTCCAATTACTGGTAGGTCTCGCACACATCAAATGCAGCCTAGTTTTTTTCTAAACAAGTAGGCCTCCTTTTGGCAGCTGGCTTCCATTTATCGGTCGTCAACGCTAGGACCGAGTTCGGTCTGCAAAAGTGGAGCTTGCAGCACTAAGGGTTGGAGCAGAGATTTAACGGCCTAAGTCGAGACCTGAGGTGATATCGTATCTACACCAGGAGTCTCTCAAGCGTAAAAAGGTTGCAAGCCATCACGTTATTCCTCTTCTGCTCTCTGCTCCCAACAAGCTTTCTCATCTGTATCCTCGTGTGTGCTGCGAAAGCATGCGAGACCACCCTACCAGACATGAAGATCCCTAGGTTAAATGCTCCAAAGGGGTAGTTTATTCTATCCCCCCCCTGTCCTGTAGATAAATGCATATCGGCCAACCCAACGTTGTGTGAATGACCGATTAGGGAAATATTCTCAAAAAACAAACAAGAAAGAAGATGGGGGCGCATATATGCTAGCGCCACTGCATGTGGTGTCTGCATGTGGTTGTACTGCTAGATTTTCGGACCCAGCCATGCTGGGAAGAAGCAGTAAAGGTGCTTCGAGGCTTGTTTTGGAAGCAAACCTTTTCCAAGGTAACAGAATTCTTTGCATAAGTGAACCGTCTATGGCTTTATTGTGTCCCAAACATGAATGTATGCGCAATTGCCTGTGATATACACGTGTTGGTTCACTTGTTTATACGTATGCTTGACAAAAGGATACATATATGGCAAACCTTTCTCTGCGAATAAGCAGATGTGAGTAGCGCGTGACCTCATCCTCGTTCTGGTGGTCGTCAGCTTTATTTTTATTGAGCCAACACGTCTCAGCCAGTAAAGCTTTCTACGGGGGGACTGCAGCGAGCGAAGTGACCTTCGTGCTCTCGGTAACTACAACGCAATCGTTCCGGCTGAAGCCGAAGGCATATAATGCTACCCCACCGCGAGATAAGCGCGCGCTCACACGGGCGTCTAACCCTACGGGGCAATGTATACGCGCGGGACATGACAAGCGAGGCACCGAGCTAAAGCCCCACCGAGCGCGCCCTTTGCGCCATCTTGCTGTTAATGCTCAAAACACACTGAAAACACGCTGTGTATAAATAGCTCGCCGTTCGAACCTTGAAGGACGTGCGCTTTCGTGGCTCAGCGGTTAGCGCCGCGCGCTGCAGAGCGAGAGGTCCCTCGTTCGATGCTGCGCGTCGGAAATTTTTTCTGAACTATTTTTCTTTGTGGCTTTTATACATATATAGATACATATGCATATAAGGCGCATGACGGCGACGCCCACGCCGACGGCGAAAACCAGCCGAGAGTGTCCATATAATTGATAAAAAGTTCCCTCACGAGGCTGGCTATGAACCCGCGCACCGGTATGTTACGCTACAATATTCTTGTGTTTTATTTTGGCAAATAATTCTTTGTGAAAGCCTAATTGTTTCTGTTACAGTGTAACATTTAAGAGACTGCTTCCAAGAATCATGATCGGATTTGACATTTTAGTGAACTTTCATGTTTTGTGTGGACATTTCAATTCCGTGATTACTTGTGTTCTGTCAACTTTTGTGTAGCGTGGACACATTTTTGTATTGAGGAACTTGGACTCAGTGTGTGAGAGTTGTACTATGTGTCTTTGTATAACCTAGTTTGTGCTTGTTTTTTTACTATGCGACGACAACTGTTGTGCAAGAGCAGAGGAGTAGCCGGCGCCACGCATTGGCACCAACCTCTCCTTATATACATTTAATAAAAAAAAAAACCCGCGCACCCTCGATCCCAATGCGAGCCTCCCAACCGTTCTTCTATTCAAGTACGCTGGCGAGCACAGCATAGCCATGTAAGTGAAACCTCGCTGATGATAAATAGAGGGGCGCGATAATACGGCGCACAAAGACAAAGAAAGACACGGCACGACGCGCTACTAGCAACTGAAATATTTTATTCAAGAAGTACATATTTATACCACGGTGCAATCATATCAACCCGTGTCTTTCTTTGTCTTTGTGTGCCGTATTATCGCGTCCCTCTATTTATCATGAACCAACACCAACTCGCCCAACTTTTTATTTTACAAACCTCGGTGATACTGTACCACCAAGAATATTCGTATCATCCGAAATTTGTATCACCAGAAAACATGGAAAATCAGCATGCGAAAAAAGAAAGCCGGCGTACATTTTCATTTATTGTTTTTCTGGGTCGCAGCAACGTCAATAAGAACTCTGATTGATTGGCAGTTAAGTTTTTAAATGTGGGTAATCATACCAGCACTCGTAAATTGTACCCGCGGGTTTAATTAATGAACCAGGTGCGCTGTGGCCCGTGATGGCAGTAGCCCCTTCCAAATTTTAGTATGCTTTCTCGCATGACAGGGGAGTACTGCCTTGAAAGTAACGGAAAAGAAGTCACAGTTTCACCGCAGGGCGAAGCAATGAATGCGATAGCAAGAAACTGGCATTTCCAGCGAAGAACGGCAAGGAGATCGAAACTTGGAGTGCACTGCTCAAGCGCGAAGGACGCACGAAACATACGCACAGGTAAAAATAGGACGAGCGCGAACTAACAAGTGTCACAGTTGTTACTTCCCTGTGTTGGAACAGCTCGCTTCTTTCGGAAACGGGTCCTCTGCAGCGAGCGAAGTGAACTTTGTGCGCTCTGTAGCCTAAACGCAACCTTCCCGGCGAAAGCACACGACGTGAAACTGCCCCCATCCCCCCCACGCTAAGATAAGCAGCGCGCGCGAGCACCCAGGCAAAGGCGACTACGCCTTGCAGGCCAAAGTGCAAGTCGCGGTGTTGGGGAGCCAGCGCGTCGCCACGAGTGGGGCCCCGAGCGCGCACTTTGCGCCATCTCGCTGGTTCGCTGATAAGGCAGAGAGCACGCTGATACTCCCCCCCCGATATCTGCGTAGCGCGAATAGCGAATATAAATATCTCGCCGTTAGTATGCTGTAGCATGTGCGCTCTTGTGGCGTAGCCGTTAGCGTCACGCGCTGCGGAGCGAGAGGTCGCCCGCAGCGCGTGAATTTTAGATGTGAAGCATCTGATGGCGAAGCTTAATCCGGTGGTGGTGTGCGGCGTGGCCTCCCTTACTGCGCATGCGCAAACCCTTTAAAAAAATAAAAATAAAAAAAAACCTCTCCTCCCCCCTCTCTCTCCTCTAGGACATCCCTCCCCGCGGCAACCACACCCTCACTGCGCATGCGCCTCCCCTCCTCTCTCCCCTCCTATGCTCCCCCCCTCTCTCCTCTAGGAATCCCTGCCTGGGCTCCCACTGCGCATGCGCGTCCCCCCCTCTCTCACCTCTCCTACGCTCCCCCCCTCTCTTCTCTAGGCATCCCTGCCCACAGCGTCCACACCCCACTGCGCATGCGCGTCCCCCCCCCCCTCTCTCTCTCTCCTCTCCTACGCTCCCCCCCTCTCTCGCCTTGTGACGCCGACGCAGGCAGCGTCTGCTAGCGAGTTTTTTGGTTGAAAAAACCGACTGCTCGCGCTGCACAACCGTTCACTGTCCATCGCGTATATATGGCAATGGATCTTGACCTCCAAGGTGGTGCCGGTGGGAGATTTCTCCTGTGCGTTGTTGAACAATTAAAATTCGCAGCGTGCGCGTTAACTAAAAGCGCACTGCGGGTCTCTGTGTACAGTCGGAATCTTCTGTCTCTCATTGCCCATTAGCAGCGATTGGCATGTTCCAGTAGGAAACACCGCTCCATCACTGCGTGCTTTGCGCCTCCTCAGTTTTCTCTCCTGCGCAACGCTGCGATAGCGCCAGCGTCAACGCCACGGCCAGTGTAAGCGTTAGCGCCCGCTGCTTCACATCTACACATGGTTCCCTTTAGCGGGAGATGGTGTAATTTTTTTTTGTTTTTTGTGAATGATTTTGCTTCGTCGCTTGTATATATATATATATATATATATATATATATATATATATATATATATATATATATATATATATATATACAGAGCATGACGGCGACACCAGCGCCGACGCCGACGGCGAGAAGCAGCGAGAGTGTCCATGTAATTGCTATCGCAATAAAACCGCTTTGACGCGATAGATCATGGCCACAGAATTTCACTACCGCAGTCCTATGAGTATATGACGAATGTAACTGACAGGCCACATTATGAAAATCATGAGACAGTTGTCATGGACGGCATGGTTTATATGTTTTCGCTTTTGTGCTCTTACAGTCCGCAACCTTTCAGGACATGTATGTGGTTGTTCGGAAAGGGGGCACTCGAATACCGAACATTGGCACGCGACTGACAGATGGCACGCAAGTCTAGGACAGCGTCGAAGGGATAACAAGCCCGATGATCTGCAGTGAGTGAACGTTCTGGCCTGGGAATCACCCGTAACTTTTTCATTCGATTAACTATGAGCGTTTAACGAATTATCCATCAAGCACTATCGATGTGGTTTTTTTTATCGATTAATCTGTTTCAAAACGCCTGAAACACTATTCTCATAAAGCAACCTACTTATTTAGCAGGTCAAAGAAACACGTATTGGTTTTTGGATTCATGATATTGTTCACTTTTGGTCACTACGAATTATAGTTGGTGCTAATGCGTTGTGAAGTGATTAACACTTCACAACACATTAGGGTTTGCTATAAAACCAAAGAAGACGGAATTTGAGACGATGATGGAGACTTAAACCGATAAAAGTCGTCGATCAATAAGTCCTGTTGGGATGACTCAAGACACGCAATCTGCTACGTACTGACTCCTATTGCGTGTATATATGGAGATATAGCGAAAAAAAAACCCGAATGACAGAGAATACAAGGCGACAGCACTGGGCGTCCAACTGTCTTCCGTAATACTGTGTCGTTCCAACGCAGTAAACCCTCAAGCTGTGCACTATAAGCTAGCCCGCGAATCAGCATTCTTCATTTTGTTCAGTGGAATGCGTCCCCCCGCAGGGGCGTCTGCGAAAGCAGGCGTTTAGTGTGTGGCGAAACCACGGACCCGAGCTAACGGGAGGTTTCGACACCCTCCCACGCTTCGCCGTGCGTGGCTGAGCCGTGTCCGGGGAAAAGGGGATCCTGGGGGGTTAAGCCGACGCCGGGTGTTTGGACCTTTAAGGCCCCCCGGCAGAGGCAACACACCCCTTTGGCCCCGGCTTCACGTAGACGGCACCCCTGGGCTGACCCACCCAGGAGTAATCGGCAGTCGCCTCTTCCTGTCTCTCTCTCCCCACATCTTCGTCTTTCTCTTTCGCTTTTCGCCTTTTCTGTCCTCTCCTCTCTTCCATTTACTTCCACTTTTCCCTGCGGCAAGGGTTAACCTTGTGTGTGTGCCCTCTGTTGGGCACATTATATTTGGTTATAGTGGCTGTGTACAGCTGACGTTGGCAAGCCTTATATAACTAAGTGCTGTCACGTCCCCGTGTAGGGCTCCATGCTGGGCGGCTGGCATGGCTGCCGAACTTACACGTAACTTATGGCCTCTCTTTTCTTCCCACGACTGCATGATCGTCCTCTCTCGAAGAGATGGCGCACCGAAGACAACTTCAATTTATTTCAAAAACCACAAGAAATCTTCCCACGCTTCCACGTTATTCATTGCGACGAACTTGAAAAGAATGCAAGAACGATTTCTCCTTTTGTTGTGTCAAGATGTCTCACCGCTACACTAGGTCAAGGCTATAAGGCTACAAGAATGGCTAGCGGGGACCTTCTCCTTGAAATACAAAGTAAGACGCAGTACGAAAACCTCCCAAAACTTGTCTCCTTTGGAACCACACCTATCTCTGTCACAGAGCACCGTTCCCTTAACAGCTGCAGAGGTGTGGTGCCCTACCAAGACCTGTTTGACCTGACCGAAAATGAACTCCTTGAGGGCTGGAACGAACAGCATGTACCACAAGTACAGCGAATCAAAATCAGACGTGACGACAAAGACATCCCAACCAAACACCTGATTGTCACATTTTGCACAAGTGCCCTACCAGAACATCTTGAAACAGGCTACCTTAAAGGTCAGACCTTATATTCCAAACCCGCGACAAACGCGCGACGTTGATTTAAGTGCCAGAGTTTCGGTCACGGCTCCCAGAGCTGCCGCGGCCACCAAACCTGTACCAAATGTAGTTCACAACACGATCACCCTGCAGATGACTGTGCCGAAACCCCACACTGTGCAAACTGCGACGGTGGGCACCCCGCCTACTCTCGCGCATGTCCTGCATGGAAGAAAGAAAAGGAAATCATAACACTGAAAGTAACTGAAAACATTTCGTTTAAGGAGGCGGGGAAACGCCTACTTTCTCACAGGGTCCTTCATTCGCGGACGTTGCACGCAAGGGGGCAGTGCCACAAAAGTTCGCGGCGGCCGCACGCACCACTCAGAGTAGAGCTGTGCGCCGCCGCGCCGCGCCGCCGCCGCCGCCTGTTTTTGCTCACGCCGATGGCGCCGCCGCCGAAATCCCGAGAGTGACCACGCCGCCGCCGCCGCCGCGCAATAATTGCGGCGCGCCGCCGTTAGACTTTTATTTTTTTTACCCGAATGGGGAATCTGGGTATAAAATACATCATTTCACCGGGGGGGGGGGGGGGGGTGAGTCCATGTAATGGACTCTCCATTTCTGCCGCCACTGATTGGCGGGAGCTCGGCCAGCAGCGCGCCATCTCTTTACGGCTCTTCCTCTTCAACGTCATTTTGAGGTCACGAAGTTTTCAGAACTCTCGATTCAAAATAGAGTAACGGAATGCGCTTAAACTACAGAGGGGAAAAATTAAGAGAGAGCGCGCCGAGCATCTAAAAGCCAACCTCCTTTGAAGCCCCTACATCGTAGGGCTCGTGTTACAATACCCACCATGCTCTTGTTTCTTTTCCTTTTTCTAGATGGGCACATAGAAAAAAAAAGTCACGAGTGCGCGCGCCTAGCTTCCGAAAGCAGCCTCCTCCAACGCCGCTCCCCCCCTTGTGATCTATGCTCTGGTCACAGTTCCCAGCATGCTCCTGTTTCATTTTTTGTGGCTGGGGAGTTATTCTCGATGTGCCCCCCCTAGTGGACTGCCTGTTTTGGCCGCAATTGATTAGCTGAATTTCGGCGACCAGCGCGCCACCTGTTTCCGGTTCCTCTTCCGCAACGTGATTTTAATGTCACGAAGCTTTCACAACTCTCAACACTAATGAGATGGACGGAATGTGCTTCAACGCAACGAACGCAGCGCCCAGACATCCGCTTTTGTGCGTACATCTTCGGAGGCCGTGCATAAATCCTGATCGCGTTAAGCCAGGGGTCGGCAGCCTTTTCAGGCGGATGGCCAAGTTGCTTGAAGCCGACAAAGCGGGGGGGCCGCATGGCAAATCAGGGGAAGGGGGGAAGAGGCTTTGCACGCAAACAGCAAAGATGGGGTGAATTGAGAATAATGTACAAAACTGGGTTAGAAATCATGTTTATTTTCAACGCGCATGTCACAAGGTCGAAATTTACAAACATGGCTTACAAGCGAAAGTCTGATTTTAGGTCAAACGTGCCATGTCGGCCTTCAGATAGGAAATCTAGTAGCACACTTTGAGGGGCTAGCTGGTGCATTTTTTTCAGAAACTGGGGATTGCGCAAAAAACACAACACACGAAAGACGGAGACGACGACACGTGCGCAAGTGTTATCGTCACTGTCTTTCTGGTGCTGTGTTTTTTGCGCAATCCTCAGTTTATGAAAAATAGGAAGTGATAAAAGAAAGGGGGGGGGGGGAGGTAGTTGAATTAGCGCCGGGGCGCGACATACTGCCCCACGGGACGCATGTGGCCCGCGGACTGCAGGTTGCCGACTCCAGACATGAGCCATCGAATTAGGTTTAATGCGTCCGCCTGTCTAACGCACCTGTGAATGTCGGTATGCATTCCCTGCATGGCTCTCAAATATCTCGGACACATTCATATCCAAGTTCAGACTTGACAAGTTCGTTTTTGTGTAAATTTATTCCACTGTCCTCTTACGCTCGTAATGTGCTAGCGGGTTCGGTTCATCAACGTGGTCATGAGCAAACATCACGGCTCACCGCTTTTTCGAGTAACTGAATGCGCCTTGTAGAAATGGATGTGGACATCTTCTATAGATGGCCACATCGAGAATAGTTTCGCGGAAGTTGTATCTTTCTCTCCTCCAGAAGTCTGAAGAGTATTGCCTGACCTGAATGCTGCAGCGTCCTAGAGCCTTAAAGGGCGCCAACCCAACTCGCTGGATAGCATATTCGTGGAGTCCTCGATGAACTACATTGTGCATAGATAAGTGAAATAGTTAACTAATACACGGGCTAAGGCACTTTTTCCTTTCGTTTTTACTCAAGTCTATAAATATATAGAGAAGTAAAGGCATTTAAAAACTTAAAGTAACCGATAGCTGAGCTAGCTGGTAGGAATTCATGTTAAAACGACATGGTGTGAGAACATAGACACAAGAGTGAAGTCAAGAGAGTGACCAGTTATCAGGGCTGGGCAGTATCGAAGATACATGTATCTTAGATACTATCTTAGATACTCTATGGGTATCTTGTATCTGTATCGCGACACGTCTCGCAAAACGAGTATCTGTATCTGTATTTTCGATACAATCAATATTGTATCGTGTATCTTAAGATACAAGATACTGCTATTGAAACGCCACCCTGGGAAACAACAAGCGTCAGCTGAAATCTGCTTCTCAACCTGATACTGCCGCCACTAAGCCACCTAAATAAATTTAACGACAGTGATATTCCTTTGTCTTTCCGCCAGAGTGCTGCAGTGAGCATATGAAATAAGGTCTATACGCGTCTCTATCGGTGGAGCAGAGTCACGTAATGGCGCTCGAGCCATCTCGACAAAAACAAGCGCGTGAAGTAACGTCTATGTGCAGGCGACCTTTTTTTTCTCGATGTTTTCTTTCATTTTAGCTGTGTCGGTGCCATGAACCTTGTTTGTAGCCACGGTACCGTGCTGCGTAATCCAATGCATGCGATGTCTTTTGCTGAAATTCGGATGCGTGTATAGTGTCGTTATCGAAGTTTGTCTTGCGTGGTGCTTCGTTGCAAAGTCTCAAAAATGCAATAATGGGGTTGCTTGCGTCTCGCTGCTTTCACGCAGAGATTTGACAGATCTCGTCGATGTAAGCTTGAGTTGCACACTATGAAATTGACTTATATTCAAATTAGATTCTAACTACCGTGGCACCATCGGTGTCAATGCTGTATGCAATGAAACTAATATACATTAAGCAAGAAAAACATAACTTTCGGGATTCAAACAGATATTTCAATGAAATAAACCAAGTTCGTCGCAATTAAGACATTTTCAAGCAAACACTTGTGTACACAGGTATTTGCAGCGTCATTATATAGATCTATAATAGCAAATTTACAAATGTATCGAAGTATCTTAAGGTACAACTAGAAAGTATCGTATCGGATACATTCGTTCCGGAAGTATCTTGTATCGGTATCTCCGATATTTCTTGCCCGAGTATCTTGTATCGTATCGCGATACAATTTCAAAGTATCTTTGCCCAGCCCTGCCAGTTATATTTCACATAAACCATCACGCGCAACTGAGTGATAGGTACCGCCTTTTGCCTGGGAATTCAAAGATAAGTATTTTAAGTGCTGAGCACATTAGGGGCCCGGGCTCTCGTATGCTGTCATCGTATGCCGTCAACGTACGCTGTAATCGTATGCAGTCGTAGCTTGGCGTAACGTAGGCAAAACCACGAAGGGCATAGGCATCTTGAGCGCGCGATCGCGCCAAGGAGAACTCTTCTTCCTCTTGTTTTTCGAGCGCCTTGATGATATTAAGTGTGGAGCACTTTAGGGGCCCGGATTGTCGTATATTGTATGATATCGCCGCTTGGCGTAAAACAGGCAAAACCACGTATAAAAATGGAAAAAGAAAAGAGGAAGCAAGCAAAAAACAGAAAGGGAGGAAAGAAAGTAAGAAAATAGGAAGAAAATTGAAAAGAGCAAGAAAGAGAAAAAAAGCTAGATAAAGAGAGAGGAAGGAATCAATGGAAATAAAGAGAGAGAAAAAAAAAGACAGAAAAAGCGGAAACACAGAAAAAAGAAACAGAGAGCGGAGAAAAGAAAATGAAATCCGAAGAGAAACAAGGAAGGCTACCTTCAGGATTGGCACCACTATAGTGTGAAGCTGCCTTAATTTCTTTCTTTTCTTTTTTTTGTCTACCGTCTTTTGCACCGCTGTGCGATTTTTCTGTTGGCTGTGTTTGCAGTGTTTTGACGACTATCTCGTTGCCGTGTTGCGCACCCCGTCTTTTTAGGGGCCCCAAAACAGCCTCTGAAAATATAAAACCGAGCGCATTATTCTCTTTTCGCGTTTCTCTCTTTTTTTTTATTTTTGCTCTTTGTGACGCCAGAACGATGATTCACGTGACATGATTGGGGCCCATACTCTCGATTTGTCCATATACGAGAAATATGAGTTGTAAATTTTCTCCGCACCCTGATTTGCCATGCATTCGCTGAGCCGTTCTTCCTCACCTCTCATGATTATCGTGCGCGATGAACTGATTTCGCTCCATTTTGTTAGTTCCCGATTGCACATGCGGGAATAACAGCGTGTAGCCGACTGGCTCGAAATCCCGATAGCTTCAACGCTTGGAGCTAGCATTGTGCACGTGCTTTCTGAAGAATAAGTCTGGAGAAGATATCGCCTGTAAGAACTGTAGTGAAAGTGAGAACAAAACTAACGGAACAGGTGTCGGGTTGTTTGATTCGTCCAACGGACGAACTCTTTACAGCGAAGACGATGCAGCTCTCCAGAAAAAAGGGCCAGCCCGCATCCACGGTTTTTGAACATTTATTACTGCGATAACGATAGTATGGACACTGTGTACATGTTTTCGTCATCGCCGTCATGTTCCGTATAAAGTCCAAATCAATAACTTTTGTGCGCGCATCGTATGCTGTACTCGGGAGTAAAAGCTCGCGAGCGCTAGCGAGGAACACGGCTGAAGCATGGATGAAACAAGCTGCCCATCTCCGTCGCACGGAGGGCGCAGGCGATAACAGGGCGCACGCGATAACATCACTCCGCGTTCGAGGCCTGCCGTCGATTGCTCCTCAACCAGAAAGCAAACGCCTTGTCCGTCTTTCGCGGGGCGAAGGAGTATGGACGGACACCGGGCTGGAGGGACTGCGTGGCTGGAGCCGCCACTGTGAACTTTGACTATAAGGGCGCGGTCGCATCAGCAAACGGCTCGTATACCCTTCTACTTTAGAGCTACTGATACGAAAAACGTCACGAAAACCGCTTCTTTCTCGGAGGCGCCCTCATTCCCTTACACCAGCGTTTTGCAGTTTAGCGAGATCGGATGAAAAAGTTTTTTTTAATATGTGGGGCTTTCCGTCCCAAAACCACGATATCATTATGAGGGATGCCGTAGTGGAGGGCTCCGAAAATTTCAACTATCTGGTGTTCTTTAACGTGCACTTACATCGCACAGTACACGGGCATCTACCATTGCGCCTCTATTGAAATGCGACCGCCACGGCCGGGATCGAACCCGTGACCTTCGGGTCAGCAGCCGAGTACCCTAGCCACTGATCCACCGAGGCGGACCCGGATGAAAAAGAGCCGCTAGCCTTAGTTCGTTATAACATTACGAGAGGTTGTTATCACATTCCCTGCTTCGCACTTTCGGGGAAACTGATTTTTTTGTTTCAGAGGACAATTTTTTTTCAAGGGACAAACTTCTCGCCCCACCAAGTTTTGAATATCGAATCTACCCCCCCCCCCCCCCCCCCCACTACGCGCGCCGCGCCGCCGCCGGTCCGATGAACCCCGCGCCGGTTTCGCGCCGCCGCCGGAGGTGGAAACACCGGCACGCCGCCGCCGGTGATTTTGGGACCGGCGCACAGCTCTAACTCAGAGTGGACGGGCGGCAGCGCCACTGGCCTCCTCAGCGGAAGCAGCTCGTGCTGCTCCGCAACCAAAGGGTGTGCAGGCCTCCGGACCTGCAGGCTCAGGGCCTTCTGTTCAGGTACAAGGTGCCAAAAGTGTGACACCCGTGCGCGTGAGCCGCGGGCGGGCATCCAGCGCCTCTGCCGAGGCAATGGAAACAACGGCGTCTCCGGCGTCGAAGGATCGGCGCAGCTCCTTGGAGCGCACCAAAAAAGCAAAAGCTCCCGTCACGGGGCCTGACAAAGGCTCTCTGACTTAAGAAAACAGTCCATTCAGTACACACAGCACTAATTTACACCTAAAATGGATACACAAATTGTACAATGGAACGTGAGAGGTCTTCTAAGAAACCTCGACGATGTCCAAGAACTCTTACACGAACATTTACCCCAAGTGCTGTGTGTACAAGAAACAAACTTAAAATCCAAGAACACCAATTTTCTACGTCATTATGTTGTATTCCGAAAGGACCGAGATGATGCTGTGGCGTCATCTGGTGGCGTGGCAATTATAGTTAACCCAGGAGTAGCATGTACACATCTATCACTACATACATGCCTTGAGGCAGTGGCTGTTCGAGCAGTTGTTTTGAATAAACTCGTCACCATCTGCTCTCTATACAAACCTCCACACCACCGTCTCGAAAAACATGAATTCCATTCCTTAATAGATGAACTGCCCGAACCTTATCTAGTCCATGGGGACTTGAATGCACATAGTGATCTATGGGGTGATTCTCGCTGCGACGCATGAGGTCGCCTAATTGAACAGTTCCTCTTTTCCTCCGGTGCGTGTCTGTTGAATAGGAAAGAGGCAACATATTATAGCCTCGCCAACAAAGCCTACTCGTCTATAGACCTCAGCATTGTATCTCCATCGCTTCTACCCCTACTCCACTGGAAAGTCATAAATAATCCTTTCGGAAGTGACCATTTTCCTGTAGTTCTGAGCACACAAATATCAAATGAATGTCCTCCACAGGTTCCTAAATGGCTCACAGACAAAGCTGATTGGCAATAGTTTCATGAGATTACCCGTTTAAGTTGGACTGATATAGGCGGCTTAAGCATAGATGCAGATGTACAGTACTTTACAGCTTTTCTGACTGAGGCTGCACTTAAATGCATCCCGCAAACATCTGGACTACCCGGCAAGCGACGTCTCCCATAGCAAAAGAAAGCATGGAAGTTGCTTCGGGACTCACCGACAGCCGAGAATCTCGACACTCTTAAAAACATTAAGTCTCGAGGGAGAAGAACGCGCAGACAGGCTAGAAGGGAAAGCTGGCAAAAGTTTTAATCCGGAATCAATTCATATACACAAGAGGCGAGAGTCTGCAGCATGGTTGGTAAGGTAGCAGGGCGACAAGCACATTCACTTCTACTAGTAAACACAGAAGGCGACAGCTTGGAAGACCAGGCGAACTTCCTCGGCGAACACTTCGAACAGGTGTCCAGCTCGTCGCAGTATAGTGAAGCTTTCCAATGACACAAAACAAGAATTGAAAAACAGAAGCTAGAGCGGAAACCCACAAAACACGAGGCATACAATGCACCTTTCTGTTTAGCTGAGCTACAAGCATAACTTAACTGCTGCAATAAATCTGCCCCAGGCTCTGACCGGGTCGTATATGAAATGCTAAAACACTTGCCTTCTGAAACTCAAAAAGCCCTCCTTTCCCTGTATAATGCTGTTTGGTTTTCTGGCGAGATCCCTTCTGCCTGGAAGGAAGCCATTATTATCCAGATTCTAAAGCAAGGCAATGATCCATCTTCCGTTAGCAGTTACCGGCCGATCGCACTAACAAGTTGCCTGTGTAAACTCTTCGAAAAGATGGTTAACCACCGACTTTTAGATTTCCTGGAAACAAACAATCAGCTGGATCCATACCAGTGCGGATTTCGTGAGGGTAGATCCACCACTGACCATGTTTTACGTATCGAGGCACAAATCCGTGACGCTTTCGTCCATAATGAATTCTTTCTTTCGGTGTTGCTCGATATGGAAAAGGCTTACGACACCACTTGGCGCTTCGGCATACTGCGAGACCTCGCACACTTGGGTTTGGGTGTCCGAGGTAATATGCTGACCATAATCGAAAGTTATTTGTCCGAACGCACGTTCCGTGTCCGAGTGGGGAATGTTTTTTCTCACATATTTGTCCAGGAAACTGGAGTGCCTCAGGGTGGTGTCCTGAGTTGCACACTTTTTATCATCAAAATGAATTCCCTGCGACTGTGCATTCCATGCAATATGTTTTAATGTACCTATGTAGACGACGTGCAGATTGGTTTCAAATCATGCAATCTCGCAATGTGCGAGCGGCAGGTTCAACTTGGCCTGAACAAGGTCTCTAAATGGGCAGAGGAAAACGGGTTCCGACTAAATCCGCAAAAAAGCGCGTGCGTCTTGTTTTCCAGGAAGAGAGGTATTCACTCCGACCCTGACATTGACCTGCATGGTCAACGTCTTTCTGTAAATACCGAGCATAAGTTTCTGCGCCTAATATTGGACTCGAAACTAACATTCATACCACACAATAGCAACTGTTTAAAAACCATGAATATCCTGAAGGTGTTGTCACGCTCTACATGGGGTAGTGACAAAAAATGTCTGTTGAATTTGTATAGAAGCCTCATACGAACGCGCCTGGATTAAGGGGCGATAACTTATCAGTCTGCGACCCCAATATCCTTGAAGATGCTTTACCCTGTCCACCACCTACGCATCCGTCTTTCCACGGGCGCTTTTCGCACTAGCCCCGTGGAAATCCTGTACGTTGACTCGAACGAGTGGTGGCTGCATCTCCAGAGATCGTACCTATCTTTTGTATATTTCCTCAAGGTGAACGCGAACACTCCACTATCAATGCCTTGTCCAGTTCTGTCCTGTTTGACAACCGCCTTGCTATGAGACAGCCCTATGCACTCCGTGTGAGGGGTCTAGCTGAAACAATGGGTGTGCCAATGCTTGAACACCGTTTGGCTGCTCCCGCTGTATACGTCCCGCCATGGCAGTGGCAGCTCATAGACTGCGATATATCCTTCGTACAAGTTACCAAGCACGCGCCTATGCACATATCCGTACACATTTCCTCGAACTCCAGCATCAATACTCATCATATTTACCGGCAGCGCAACCACACACACGGACAGAGAAAAGAAGTGAAACGGAAACACAGAAGTGAAACGGAAACATCTTTTCTCTGTCCGTGTGTGTGGTTGCGCTGCCGGTAAATATGAAGTACAAACAACTGGCCCAAGTTTCCGTTTTGTTATAAATACTCATGTCCAGAATTTTTCACTGATGCCTCAAAGACTCACACTTCTGTGTCCTACGCAGCGGTCGGTCCATCTTTTTCAGATGCCGGTACTCTGCATCCTAACACCAGCATCTTCACAGCAGAAGCTTATGCGATACTTGCGGCCGTTAAACACATTCAACAACTAAAATTACAAAGATCAGTAATATACACATATTCCCTCAGCGTGGTCATAGCCCTCAAAACTATGAAAAGACACAAAAACCCTATCCTCGTATCGATCTACTCACTCCGGTGCACGGTCTACACTCTAAAACAGCACGTCGTAATCTGCTGGGTGCCGGGGCACCGCGAGATACAGGCAAACGTGTTGGCGGACCAGCTAGCTGCGTCCGCCCACGAAGAGAGAGAAGAAGAAATGGTAGAGAGGAAAGGCAGGGAGGTTAACCAGTCCAGGATGACCGGTTTGCTACCCTACACGTGGGAAAGGGATGGGGAACGGGGATGGGGGGAAGCCACATCTCGCGAAATGGCCGCCAGTATCGAAGTCACGCAACACAGAAGTAACACTCACACGATTAAGAACAGGGCATACACACAGCACAGACTCATACCTTTTGTCCGGTGGTGACCCACCTTTGTGTGATACATGTGGTGAACCACTCACTGTCCTGCACATACTTATCAAATGCACTGAATTAGACCATATAAGAAAGAAGTACTTCCCGTTAGCATTCCGAGAACAAATACCACTACATGCATCGATGCTCATAGGAAGCGAACCAGTTTTTAAACATCAGTCTGTGTTGGCGTTTTTAAAAGAAATTAATAGCTTTCATGTTATATACCCTGGTAATCCGTAGCACAACCTCTGGAAGGAGATTGTTGCTGCGGCAGCTCTATTAAAAATGCGCCTGCCTCCCTGCCTTTGGCCTCAAAGGCCTCGAGGAGGTATTCGTGCTGTTTTCATGTCTCTCATTTGTAGATATTGCCACGCGCGTTTCTTATTTTCATTCTTGTTGTACTCGGTTTTCGCCCACAAAGACTGTCCGCATGCCCAGCGCAAACCGCGGCTGATTGTTCGAGAAGCTTCACGATTATTGTAGATCGTTGTGTTAAGATTGCGCGCAAGACGCGAACACTCTAGCTTATTCCAGAGCTTGCACGACGACCAGTGATAAGGCTAGAATGTTCGACGCGTGAGGTATAAAAGCCGGTGCGTTCCAGCGATGATCAGATTATCGACGGCCGACGCCCTGTTCGCCGCTCTCAGTGCAGCGTGTATTGCTGTAGTCTGACCTTCAGTTTCCCGGCCACAAGTTCGGCCAAAATAAAGAGTTTCTTCTTTAACTCGCCGACATTTGCCTTCGTCGACGTCACGACCACGTGACATCTGATGGAGGTGCTGCTTCGTCCATGCTCCGGACGCCCCCGCGAGGTACTGACCCAAGCCCAACCCGCGAGGAGGACGACAGAAAGGACAACCCGGAAATTCGAAGCAGCCGCAGGCAGAGGGGCCTCGAGCCAGAGTACGGGCTTCTTACTGAAAACACCAGGCAAACCAAGACTTCGACCTCAACGGCAGCGACGATGACAGCCCCTGTGCCGCCTGCGCCCGTCCTGCTCCGGCAGCCGAAGGAGCCGCCGACTTTTCGCGGTTCACCATGTGAGGATCCAGAAAGCTGGCTGGAGGAATACGAGCGGGTCGCCACGTTCAACAACTGGGACTGCGACGAGAAGCTCCGCCACGTCTACTTCGCCCTTCAAGACGGCGCAAGGACCTGGTATGAGAATCGGGAGTCCTCGCTAACATCATGGGACCTCTTCCGCTCCGGATTTAAGAACACCTTCACTAGCATCGTCCGGAAAGAAAGGGCTGAAACACTTTTGGAAACCCGTGTACAGCTCCCCAACGAGAATATCGGAATGTACACTGAAGAAATTACTCGCCTGTTCCGTCATGCAGACCCCGCTATGCCCGAGGAGAAGATCCGCTTCCTGATGCGGGGTATCAAGCAGGAACTATTTGCCGACCTTGTACGCAACCCACCCAAGACGGTCATGGAATTCGTCTCAGGGGCCACGACGATCGAGAAGGCCCTTGAAATGCGTGCGACGCAGTACAACCGGCGGATTCCCTTAACGATCTACGGAGAGAGTCACGCACTGCAATCCGACGACCTGCGCGAGACCATCAGGGCCATAGTTAGGGAAGAGCTGCGTAAGCTTTTACCATCCTCCCAACCTCAAGTGGATTCTCTCGCTGACGTCGTGCGCCAGGAGATCCAGCAATCTCTGGGCGTTCCTCAGCTAGCAGAGCAGCAACCGCAAGCTATTAGCTACGCTGCTGCAGCGCGTCGTAACGCTCCACCACCACGCCCACGTGAAGGCTTCGCACCACCGCAGTTCCGTCGCCAGACGCCGCCGCCACCACCACCGCCTCCATACCGTCCACCCGCCGGCCAGCGCAACGCTCCGAGAAAGACCGACGTTTGGCGCGCCCCTGACCACCGCCCACTGTGCTACCACTGCGGAGAAGCTGGCCACACCTACCGCCGCTGCCAGTACCGCCAGATGGGACTGCGTGGTTTCGCCATCGACGCGCCGCGTCCACAGCGGGGTGAAAGACCACGCGACATCGCCGACTACCTCGCAGGAGCTCAGTGGACACCCCGACGACCATCCCGCTCGCCGTTGCCTGGCCGCTACATGTCACCGCACCGCCGGCAGTACGCTGGCCCAAACCGGGGCCGATCTCCTAGCCCTTACTCGGAAAACTAAGGGCAGCAACCGATGGAGGTGCGGTTGCTGTACGACGAACTACCGAAGATCCTCCGCCGCCGCCGACGACGTTGCTGCAACGAAATCTAAAGAACCCGTCGCAAGACAAACGAGGCCCTGGCGTGGAAACTTCGCAGCCCGAAGAAGACATCCCTACGCAACGTGGAACCGGCGGAACAAACCGACGCAGCCGTGACCCTCGACGCCGCGACCTAACCGCAACGCGAGACGACGAACTAGCGACCTCGACGTTCTTATCGACGGCCACGGCGTGACCGCTCTCGTCGACACTGGGGCCGACTATTCCGTCGTCAGTGGACGATTCGCCACCAAGCTGAAGAAAGTAAAGACCGCTTGGAGTGGACCCGAAATCCGGACAGCTGGAGGCCACCTGATAACACCGATTGGAGTCTGCACGGCAAGAGTCACCGTCAGTAACCGGACTTATCCTGCCAGTTTTGTAATCCTACAAAACTGCTCCAGGGATGTTATACTTGGAATGGAGTTCCTAACTGACCACGGCGCCGTCATCGACCTAAGGTCTGAGTCGATAACACTAACCTCAGACAAAGCGCTCCCACCCCTCGCGACGCCAGGGAACTATGCATTGATTGTGATAGAAGAGCAGGTGACCGTTCCGCCACTCTCCAGCGCCATTATTTCCGTCGGCACCGAAAACCCTGCGAACCTTGAAGGCGTCATCGAGAGGGCGATCAGCACCTACTCCTGAACCGTCAAATTTGCGTCGCAAGAGGTATAGCCGAGCTGCGTGACGGTAAATCAAAGGTAGTGCTGACAAACTTCAGCCACGAATACAGGCACCTCAACATTGGTACGACGGTCGCCTACATCGACGAATGCGTGACCGTAAGCAATGCTTTCGCCCTCTTCGATGCTGCCGAACCTGCTTCGACGAATCGAGGTCCCCAACCCGATTTCGACATCAACCCGAGCCTTACGAAGGCCAAGCAAGACCAGCTCAAAGCTCTACTCATGCAATTCAAGGACTGCTTCTCGGCGTCGTCAAGAATTCGACAGACCCCAATTGCGAAACATCGCATCATAACAGAAGAAAGTGCCCGACCAGTTCGACAGAGCCCGTACCGAGTTTCTACGCGCGAACGTGAGGCCGCGAAAAAACAAGTCGACGAAATGCTACACGACGACATCATTCAGCCGCCCAAGAGTCCGTGGGCGTCACCCGTGGTTTTAGTGAAGAAGAAGGACGGAACCCTACGCTTCTGCGTCGACTATCGCCGCCTGAACAAAATCACGAAGAAGGACGTGTATCCTCTCCCACGGATAGACGACGCCCTGGACCGACTCCACAACGCGAAGTATTTTTCGTCGATGGACCTCAAAACCGGCTATTGGCAAATCGAAGTCGACGAGAGGGACCGAGAGAAAAACTGCCTTTATAACACCAGACGGCCTCTTCGAGTTCAAGGTCATGCCCTTTGGCCTTTGCTCGGCACCTGCAACTTTCCAACGTGTCATGGATACAGTATTGGCGGGCTTGAAGTGGCAAACTTGCCTTGTTTACTTGGACGACGTCGTTGTGTTTTCCTCGAACTTCGACGAACACCTCCAGCGCCTCCAATCCGTACTTCAAGCAATCAAGAACTCCGGGCTGACCCTGAAGCCAGAAAAGTGCCGCTTCGAGTACGAGGAGCTTCTGTTTTTGGGTCACGTGATCAGCAAGACGGGAGTGCGCCCAGACCCGCAGAAAACAGCTGCTATCGCCACTTTCCCTGCCACCCACCGAGAAGAAAGCCGTGCGCCGATTTCTCGGCTTGTGCGCCTACTACAGACGCTTCGTCAAGGACTTTTCACGTATCGCCGCGCCGCTAACCCATCTCACTAAAACCGACGTGGACTTTAAGTGGGAAACGGCGCAAGTAGAAGCATTTCAAGAACTCAAACGACGCTTGCAGACGCCGCCGATACTTGCGCACTTCGACGAATACGCCGACACGGAAATCCACACCGACGCCAGCAGTGTGGGGCTGGGAGCCGTCCTAGTGCAGAGGACTGACGGACTTGAAAGGGTTATCAGTTATGCTAGCCGGTCTCTATCCAAGGTAGAAGCCAACTATTCCACAACAGAAAAGGAGTGTCTTGCCATCATCTGGGCTACGTCAAAATTTCGCCCCTACCTCTACGGCAGATCTTTCAAAGTTGTGAGTGACCACCACGCCCTGTGTTGGCTAGCTAACTTGAAGGACCCTTCAGGTCGTCTCGCACGGTGGAGCCTAAGACTTCAAGAATTCGACATTACCGTCGTGTATAAGTCCGGAAGGAAACACTCCGACGCCGACTGTCTGTCTCGTGCCCCCGTCGACCCACCGCCGCAGGACGACCAGGATGATGACTACTTTTTGGGAACCATACGTGCCGACGACTTCTCCGATCGACAGCGAGAAGACCCGGAACTGAGGGGCCTAATGGAATACCTAGAGGGCAGGACCACCGTCGTCCCAAAAGTATTCAGGCGAGGATTGACGTCATTTTCTTTGAGAAACAACGTCCTCGTAAAGAAGAACTTCTCCCCAGCCCGAGCCAGCTACCTCATCGTTGTACCTTCGGATCTGCGACCAGAAATTCTGCAGGCCCTGCATGACGACCCAAGCCGAGGTGGCATGATGGCCACCTCGGCTTTTCGCGCACGCTTGCAAGAACACAGGAAAAGTACTACTGGCCGCGCCTTACCGCCGACGTCGCTCGTTACGTGAGGACATGCCGAGACTGCCAGCGACGTAAGACACCGCCGACAAGGCCAGCGGGACTTCTGCAGCCAATCGAGCCACCTCGCCGGCCGTTCCAGCAAATCGGCATGGATTTACTGGGTCCGTTCCCGACGTCGACTGACGGAAACAAGTGGATCGTCGTGGCTACCGACTACTTCATCCCGCTACGCCGAAACAAGGGCCCTGCCCAAAGGCAGCGCCGCCGAGGTAGCAAAGTTCTTCGTCGAGAACATCGTCCTGCGTCATGGCGCCCCGGAGGTCCTCATTACCGACAGAGGCACGGCATTTACAGCGGAGTTAACTCAGGCGATCTTGAGGTACAGCCACACAAGCCACCGCCGGACCACCGCCTACCACCCACAGACCAATGGTCTCACCGAGCGTCTAAACAAGACCATCGCGGACATGCTGGCCATGTACGTCGACGTCGAGCACAAGACGTGGGCTGCAATCCTCCCGTACGTGACCTTCGCCTACAACACGGCCATGCAGGAGACGACACAGATGACGCCGTACAAGTTGGTCTACGGAAGGAACCCGGCAACGACGCTCGACGCCATGCTGCCCAACGTCGCTGACGAAGAAAACCTTGACGTCACCAGCTAACTTCAACGCGCTGAAGAAGCCCGACAGCTCCCCCGGCTGCGCATCAAGAATCAGCAGACGACTGACAGCCGCCGCTACAATCTTCGACGACGATTCGTGGAATACCAGCCCGGCGAACCGCGTCTGGGTGTGGACACCGATACGCCGACGTGGACTCAGTGAAAAACTTCTTCGGCGTTACTTCGGGCCATACAAGGTGCTTCGACGTCTCGGTACTCTGGACTACGAGGTCGTCCCGGACGGCATCACGAACTCTCAACATCGTCGTGCGCGACCTGAAGTAGTCCATGTCGTGCGCCTCAAGCCGTTTTACGCGCGTTAGCGAACCTGACGACTGGACTTATTGCTTTATTATTGTAATTTCTTTCTGTATTCCTGTGATTTCTTGTTGCATGTATTTTTCCCCCGTGTTCTTTTTAAGCATCGGGACGATGCTTTTTCAGAGGGGGGGCATTGCCACGCGCGTTTCTTATTTTCATTCTTGTTGTACTCGGTTTTCGCCCACAAAGACTGTCCGCATGCCCAGCGCAAACCGCGGCTGATTGTTCTAAGAAGCTTCACGATTATTGTAGACCGTTGTGTTAAGATTGCGCGCAAGACGCGAACACTCTAGCTTATTCCAGAGCTTGCACGACGACCAGTGATAAGGCTTAGAATGTTCGACGCGTGATGTATAAAAGCCGGTGCGTTCCAGCGATGATCAGATTATCGACGGCCGACGCTCTGTTCGCCGGTCTCAGTGCAGCGTGTATTGCTGTAGTCTGACCTTCAGTTTCCCGGCCACAAGTTCGGCCAAAATAAAGAGTTTCTTCTTTAACTCGCCGACTGTTGCCTTCGTCGACGTCACGACCACGTGACAATATCATACTCACTTGCAATTCATTTCACGTCCATAGATCACATCACGTATCGCCGCCATATTTTTATGCTCTATACACAGCTTTTACGCTTACTTATAGCGCGTGATTTTAGGGCCTCTATACAGCCGTAATACACCCTGTCATCATAATCATTGGCCATCGCAAACACCACATCAAATACATGGCGCTCTTTGGCCACCTATGGCCCTTGTGCCACAAAACCTTACTAATCATCATCATTGAGTGGAATGCAGCAGGACGAAACAAGGAATGAGAAAATGAGACATAATTTAGAGGCTAGTGTGAATCAAATATGCAAAAAAAAGGCCTTATGAGATAAAAGAACTAAGCTGCAGGTTGTGGTTTTCAGACCACATGCTCATTTAACGTACCAGGGGAATGCTGTTCAGCCGGTTTGCATGATTGGCCATTGCCGCAGCTGAACGCGAGCACTTTGTTTGGGGGACAGCCCACGAGCCTAGCACTTACAGTAAACTTCATCCTTTAATCGTATCGCGAAACACTTTTCTTCGATTAATAGCTTAATTATTGATGCAAATTATTAATCTCAAGACAAACAAGAAAGCGCTAATTGTTGAGCGAAATGTGTGCTGTCCCGCTATTCTTCACCCTGCGTGGTTTCGAACAGTCCCAGGCAATGCTGACGATTCCTTCACAACAGCAAGAAAGAAGAGCTAATGTCACATTCAGTTTGGAAATCGATATGACTCGCGTGCGACGCATATGTGGCCAATATCGCCATTCATGTGACGGCCTGAGGAAGGGGGGGCTCCTGCACGGTTAGTCTCCCTGCCCCCCGCCTCCCTTGACCACAGCAAGGACAAAAAATAAAGCTTTGTCTCTCTCTCTGTCTCTTATGTGACACCGCCTCTGAAAACATGAAGTGCTCGTCGAAGAAAGGCATGAATAGGGGCTGAATGAGTGGATTACATTAACGTCACGGGTCAATCTTCATTGAGCTAGAATAGCGTATGCATACAGTCTGTTACGTTGTTGTGATGTATTGTGGGCATTTACAAGACACTTCGTCGTCACCTGTATACATCTTCATCCTTTGTGGGGACACATCTTGAAGCAAGGTATGGGAGCGGGCTAGTTGGTATTCCATAATGATACACTTAAGCGCAAGAACTGTCTTTTACTGTCTAGTGTTTTTTTCTTGCGCTTAAGTGTATCATTACACATCTTGAGTTTGTTCTGTGCCTTGGATGTGACTGTTTTGCCACGTCTGCTAGGTCTAATGAAGGCGTGTAAACTACTACGTCACAGTATTTAAAGCAGGCAGGTTCTTAATAGATGGGTGTCTGAGACGTCGCCACAGACACCCACGAAAACACGAGGCTGTTTCCAAACCTCAATTAATACACACGCTGAAAACAAGTACACATAACACTCACATAATTATATGAAAACTGACCCTGCACTATTTACCCGCGCCACCAAAGTCCCAAGCTAACATTTTCTTAGCTCTGCAGACAGACGACGCACGACGTTTGTCTTATTAATGTCCGCTGACAAGCCTTGGAGTGGAGCACGTTCATCGATTATTGGAACAGGCAGCTGCTTGAAGAGTAGGCACTGCCGCCTTAGCCGCGTCCTGGACGGACACATACGCCACAGCTCGTGCGTCCTACGGGCACAGGACGCCTCGAAGCAGCAGCACGTCAGATATACGCAGCCATGGCAGGTAGGTCGTTGTAGGTCGCTCCGGGCTCAGCTGTTCACCAGGCTC
Source organism: Rhipicephalus appendiculatus (assembly GCA_030522465.1). Taxonomy (NCBI): domain Eukaryota; kingdom Metazoa; phylum Arthropoda; class Arachnida; order Ixodida; family Ixodidae; genus Rhipicephalus; species Rhipicephalus appendiculatus. Next base: position 200 of record JALIZH010019515.1, on the reverse strand, counting down.
TGGTCCGGAACCCGACGGCCGAGTAGCGTGGCCCGTCTTCCTCGCCGATTATTGCGTCTCCTCGCCACCGCGCTTCGCCTTTTCTTTTCTCGTGCCTCCCGGGACCTATTTCTATTGGCATTTTTTATTTGTCATTTTGTTCTTTAACGCTCGTGCCAGCTGCGTCGTCGTCTACTTACTAATCTTGCAGTGGCGCGCAC